>PVKS010029699.1:0-25046 GCA_004027875.1 Aplodontia rufa | reverse complement strand
TGTAATATTTTGTCCCCCTTTGTCAAAAATCAGATGTTTAAAGATTTGAGGATTTGTTTCAGGGTCTTCTATTCTATTCCATTGGTCTTCTTCCCTGTCTTGATACCAGTACCATGCTGTCTTTGTTACTATGGCCCTATAGTATAGTTTTAGATCTGGAATGGCAAAACCGCCTGTTTCATCTTTCTTGCTTAGTAGTTCTTTGGCAATTCTTGGTTTCTTGTTGTTCCAAATGAATTTGAGAATTGCTTTTTCTATATCTTTAAAGAACGACATAGGTATCTTTATAGGGATAGCATTAAATCTATATAAAGCTTTTGGTAGAATGGCCATTTTTATTATATTAATTCTGCCTATCCAAGAGCAAGGGATATCTTTCCGTCTTCTTAGGTCATCTTGGATTTCATTCTTCAATGTTCGATAATTTTCATTGAAGAGATCTTTGGTTTCCCTTGTTAGATTAATTCCCAAGTATTTTATTTTTTTCGAAGCTATTTTGAAAGGGACTGTATTCCTGAGTTCTTCTTCAGTCCTGCTATTATTGGCATATAGGAAAGCTATTGATTTATGCATGTTGATCTTGTATCCTGCCACTTTGCTAAAAAGGAAGTTTTTTAAATTTTTTATTTTTGAACAAACATACAAGTTTTTAACAAAATAAAATCAAATGTGTATAGATTCTGGATATTAAAATTACCCCCAGGAGAGTCCCCCCAATTACCCACCCTTACCCTCCCTTCCCGTTCTCCCCATATCTCTAAAAAAGGATTATGTTGTATAGCATTATATCTTATCTGGGTTTAACATTTGATAATAGACCAACTTTCTCACTGCCCAGGGTCTAGTCCCCACCTCCACAGATGAGTGGAGACAATCGACCATTAGTTCTCTGGGTTAAGCTGATTTTACTCAGCATGATTTCTTCCATAGCCATCCATTTGCCTTCAAAGGCTGCAATATCATTGTTTCCAATTGCTGTGTAATATTCCATGGTATAAATATACCACAGTTTTTTGATCCATTCATCCAGTGAGGGACATCTGGGTAGTTTTCATAGCCTAGCAATAGTAAATTGTGCTGCTATGAATATAGATATTGCTGTGTCACTATAATGTGCTGATTCTAAATCCCCTGGAAAGATACCCAGGAGTGGAATAGCAGGATCATATGGTGGGCTCATCCCTAGTTTTTTAAGGATTCTCCATACTGCTTTCCAGAGGGGCTGTACCAGTCTGCAGCTCCACCAACAGTGTGTTAGTGTGCCTATTTCTCCACAGCCCCTCCAGCATTTATTATTGTTTACTTTCTTCATCTTTGCCATTCTGACTGGAGTGAGGTGATATCTTAATGTGGTTTTCATTTGCATTTCTCTGATTACTAGTGATTTGGAGCACTCTCTCATGTATTCATTGGCTTGATCAATGTCCTCTGGTGAGAAGTTTCTATTTAGCTCTTTGGCCCATTTATTAATTGGGCTGTTAGTGTTGTTGTAGTTGAGATTTTTGAGGATTTTGTAGATTTTGGATATGAGACACTTGTCAGAGGAATCATAGCCCATCATTCTCTCCATTTCCGTAGGAAACCTCTTGACTCTTTTGATTGTTTTCTTGGCAGTACAAAAGCTTTCTAGCTTTCTGGCATCCCTTTCACTGATTTTTGACTTTACTTCCTTCACTTTCGGAGACATGCTGAGAAAGTCTTTGCCTACTCCCAAATGTTGAAGTGTTGGACCTAATTTGTCTTCTGTCAGTTGCAACTTAGCTGGTTTAATGCCTAGCTCCTTGATCCATTTTGATTTGATTCTTGTGCAAGGAGAAAGATATGGGTCTAATTTCAATTTTCTGCAGGTAGATGACCAGTTTGTCCAGCACCATTTGTTGAAGAGGCTGTCACTTCTTCATGTAATATTTTGTTCTTCTCTTTTTAATATAAAGCTAAGCACGCACTTTTCAAGTAGCCCAAGCAGTCTACCCCATGCATATGTACAGACCACAGGAAAACATATATGAAATTCTGCACCGAAATTTTTATATCAGCTTTATTCATCATAGCCCAAAGCTGGAATCAGTCCAACTGTTCAACAACAGAATTGATTTTTTTAAAAATGTGGAATGTTTATACAACTGATTGCTCTTGAGTAAGAAAAATTGATAAATTACAGTACCTGCAAGGACAAAATGGATTTAAAAAGAAAAAAAAATAAGGAAAACAAGCCAAATATAAAATACAGATTGTATGATGCTAACGTCCATGAAAACAGTCAAACTGGGTTGATGGAAATGTGGACACTGGTTGTTTGGGGGTTGCAAATTTACTGAAAGAGGACATAAGGTGAATTTGTGGTGGAAGGAAATTTTCTCCATATCAGGCTGGAATTTGTTTAATGAGTATGTACATTTGTTAAGGAATCATCAGTGTTGATCCTTAAGATCTGGGCATCTTTCGCTGTGTGTTTTGTCTCTGTATAGAAGTTGGTTGAGCCTAATGTTGTACCAGGTGCTGAGTTCCGCATAATGTTTAAGGTGCAGGCTCCGCTCAAAGTGCTCCTCCCCACTGCAGGAGCATCTGGGGGGCAGGGACACCTAAAGGATATCAAGGATATCTGGGAGAACAAGCACTGCTTGCACAGAAAAGCAAATAGTTGAATGGAGTTTTGGACTATTAGTGGAAATTTGGGAAACTCACTGAAATATATATATATTAATCAAGGGGAGTGTTTAGGGTAGAGGGAAGATTCCCAGAGCTGGGAGTGAGAGAAAACCCTAACCTATGAAAGGTGAGCTGGACAGTGTGTAGGGAACCGGGGAATCAGGCACAGTATCAGAAAATATCAGGATAGGGGTTAGAGCTATTTGCTGCAATTGGGAGGATAAAGAGTTTGGTGGCTGAGGAGGAACTTTTATAAGCCACTGAGGGAACTTACCCTGAAGTCATTGCTTATCATCATTAAAATCATAGATTACACAGCTCCCATTCCAGAAGAAATCTTGTCACAGAAAGACATTTAGGGACTCAAACATGGACCCCCAAGGCATTCACAAAATGACCATCCAAGTTGTCCTGCTCTGTCACTGAGGAACATTTCCCGGAGATACTGCGTTCCCTGCAGTGTCTCAAACTTCCTTAAGACTTCTCTTCTTAGACCAACAACTTCTGAGTTACAGAAGGAATGTGGATGGCATGGGTATGTTGCCCATCACCCTCAAGCCACCACTAGAGAGGACCCTGAACGACCACAGCGCTGGGTCCCACTGCCACCTCAGCACCCTTTCCCCCAGGGTGTGCAGGCAGCTGCCTCCTACCAACCTGTGGAACTTCTAAAGATCCTGGCAATGATAATTAAAGAAGAGAAAAACTAACAACATGTAATTAATAGCTAATCGAGCAGGTGCCTTGCTTTTTATGGACCTGGTCCTGCATGTGGTTTACTTGGGTCATTTTATTTAGCCCTCTCAGGATTATTTTATCTTTTTTCATCATTTCAAAATATGAGAGTTGAATCTTAGAGCAACTTCGAGTGCTAAAGATTATGCAATTAGTGTTTTGGCAGTCAGTTTGTAAACCACCCTCACTGGTTGGATCAATCCTTTGCAGTAATATAAATTTTAATTTATCTTTAGACAAAAGAAAAGTTGCAGGTCCTACAGAGAATTCATGTGAGTTCCTCACAGTGAGGTTCTTCTATAATTAGTTTTGCATTACTATGGTATATTTGTTACAATAAACCAATATTGGCACATTATTATCGGGAAATCCAACACTGCATTCAGATTTTCTTAGGTTTGACCTAATACCCTTCCTGTAGTGTCTGAAACTTCCTTGAGACTTCTCTTTCTCAGACCAACCAACTTCTTGTCACAGGAGGAACATGGCTGGTGTGGGTGTGCCGTATGTCACCCACAAGCCAGGATGCTGTGCAGAACACCACATGGGTTTAGTCCTCACATCTCCTCAGCTTCTCTTGGTGGTGACAGTTTCTCTGATGCTTCTTGTTTTGATGACCTTAGCAGTTTTATATATTGTAGAATGTCTTAAGATTTGTCTGATGTAAATTATGTGTTCTTGGAACAAAGGCCGTAGAGGTACTCTGCCATTACTACCACACATCTGCAGTGGAAATGACATCAGTGTGTCAGACACCGCCATCCTCGGGTTCACTGCAGCACCACTCAGAGCCACATTTGGAATCCACCTGTGCATCTGTCACTGGATAGAAAACGTGTGTGCATGTTTACAGTAGATACTCTTCAGCCAGAACAAGGAAGTGACTCTGCCCTTCACCCCAACACGGATGGAAGTGGAGGGCATGATGGTAAGTGAATGAGGCACAAATTAGGCTCCAAAGGCCAAATACTATATGTTCTCATATTTGCATGTGGAAGCTGTAAAGTTGACCTCATAGAAGCAGAGGAAAATAGTCATTATCAGAGAAGGGTGGGGAGGGAGGATGGAGAGAAAATAGCTGATGAGTAGAGGGCTGCAGTGACAGGAGGAACAACTTCGGATGTCCTGTAGCAGGGTAATGACGGTTGACAATGGCTGAATTGCGTATTTCACAGTTATAGCAAGTGAGGTCAGAGAATGCCTGGAACTCTTGAGTCAGTCGATGTGAGTAGTGAGACGCAATCAGTGATCAGCCTCGTGAGATGAGTTGGCATCCTTATGAGAGAGCCCTGACTACTGAGTTCCAGAACACTGACCTCTGATTGATTGCTGATGTCAGTGAACCTACCAGAGGTTGTGGGGATCCACTGGGGGTCTTGGAACATAAATCTTGTGGTAAGGGCACATGCAAGCTTTGGTGACTGGTATAGGCTGTAAGGTGGATGTCCTAAGATAGCCAACAGTCAGCAAAGGGACTATGTCACTGCTCCTACCTTGGGGCCAATTCTACTTCCACTTTTGCTTTATATTTCCTTGACTACTCCTCTTCCTTTACTGCTTGATTCTCAATTTAATTATATAAGGAATATGAGCTAAAGATCTTCTGCACCAGTAATACACTGTCACATAGTCCGTGTAACTATAGGAAATAAGCAATCGCTTCTCCAATAGCAGGATGTGTGACTTGCCACAGACAATGTACCCTCAGACATTCTTTTAGAGCTCCCTGGAAGCAAATGCACAGAACTACAAGAGGCATCACTTCAAAATTGTAAATCACATATGTTTTAAAATAAGCTAACAATGTTACTACTTAAAAATGAAAGAATTTTTTTCTGTGTATGGGAAGCCAAAGGGACATCCAGTGTTTTTAGAATTTGAGCTCAGGACTCCATCTTTCCACTTTTGGACTTGTGTGAAGACATCTTAAGTTATTCCAGTTTTCCAACTCTTTGGGAGGCTGGATCTGCTGCACTTGTAATCTATCATTTAATTTTCAAGGTAAATTTCATCTATTTTATAAAACTTATTAAACTCTATCAGAGCCTAGTAAGGAAATGAAATTCTTCAAAGCCTTGCTATGGCTTTCTGCCTTTTTAATATTCATTTGGGTAACTATCAGTCATCCTTCTAGATATCCCTCATGGGGAAATGAAAAGTCAAAATTCCCCAGATCTATTTCATCACTGTTTCAAATACTTTCACATTCTCTCAAATCTCTAATGAGTCAAAATCAAGCAGTGTGTAAATCAAATTAACTAAGGTTATTTATGACCTTCAGATACCAACAGATCTTTTACCTATTCACTAATTTAGAGGAAAAAGGAAAACTCTTGTTCAGATTAGTACACAGGATTGAAGTTTCCTTGGCAACACTCAATCCATTATTAACTGAAAAATTCCAAAACTGCAGCCAAAGTAATCTCCATCTATTTTGCACTCACTCTTTAATAAATTGAATCTCTGCTCTCAAGTTAGTGACATTGAGGATTTCTTTGAACAGACACCCGTGGAGATGTATCTCAAGTAACCATAACTCTAGTCTTGGCGGGCTCCCTAATTACTGCAACTGACGTGGTCCTCTGTCTCCTCTTTTTAAGTTCCACTCCATTAGGAAAGGAGATCATATTTTCTGAATTGATGAAATTGAACTTGCCCATATTTTTCCAGTCATCATAATTTTTACAAAGAGCTCATCTAATCAATTTTTGGCAAGAGAATGACGATACCACACTAGATAGTGCCATTAATATGAATTGGTCCGGCTGCTGAATTAGAGAAACTTAAATTAGGCAGACAAAAATTTAGTTTGGCTTTTATCATCCTCATTATTTTAACCCTTAAATATATGTTTTGCAGGGGTGGCCATTTAACTTGCATCAATGTTACTCTTGTGCAGAAAAAATTATCCCATTTTCCAGGTGTTTTCTAACAGAGATATTATATGGAAGATGGATTTGTAAGCCAAATGTACAAATTCTTAAAGGATACTTACCCTTGCGTGCAAAATTTCAAGTGCACTAACATCTTCCTCATTGATATATATCTGATATTGGCATATCCTAGGCCTTCAAGAATACCTTTTGGAGCCTCAACCTGCAATTTGTTCTACTAACCAAGGATTAAGTAATTTCTATACATAGTCAATTGTTAAGTGTTACAGAGTCTACAGAAATACACAAGTCACAGTATCTATCTGTTCAGAATTATATTTTAGAAAGAAAGGCTTTTATAAAAATAAAACACTTTACTTCACGATATTGTACAAAATCCAAAGAACAATTATGGGAAGTAGCATTCGGAAACAGAAATAATCAAGAGCCAGACTTTGAGCATGTTGTCAATCAAAAGGGATAATTAAAGAAGTAAGCTTGTCATACAACCTAAGGCATCTGCAGAGATGTATTGTGAAGGAGAGGGGAGGGATAAGGGTGGATAATTGGAGGATGGCTCTTGGGGGTAAATCTAATTTTCAGAATTCATATATATATATATATATATATTATTTCGTTAGAAGCTTGTTTGATTGTTCAACAAATAAATTTCTGAATACAATTTAAAAGAAAGAAGTAAGCTTGTTAAAAATGATCATCATGGTAGGAAATAATCTCTTTCCTTCTCTCTTCTGAGTGGATGATACAGGGAAGGCCAGAGGTAGGGCTTGGTGTGACTCTTCTGTAGGGCACACTGGGAAAGGCCCAGATGGGAAACCTGAGGAATAGCACATGTAGGAGAAACCAAGTTTGAAGCCAGGCAAGGATGAAGTGAGTTTCCAGTGCAAAGAAATTGGGAAGGGAAGACTCAGCTTGGCATGAGGAATTAAGAACAAAACTTCAGAAACCAATAAGGTTAACAAGATTTCAACTGATCACTTGGATAAAGAACCCAGAGAAAAAGTCTGTATACAGATAGGAAAGGACTGATTATTTCAAAAACTGCTTAGTGCTTGGCAATTCATAATAGAAAGTTACTCAAAGTCAAGGGATGGACCACGGTTGAAACATGATGAGGAAAGAAAGAGATTGACTAACATACACAGAAAAAAAAGTGTGGATCAAGCACTCCATGGGGATTACCATGAGGGGGCTGTTGTTGCTTTGTTTCTAAGATTTTCTATAGTCCCTCTAGTGCATTACTGTTTATCTATACTTTGAGCCTTGCACTTGTTAGAGATCTTTCCTTCTGTATAAGATATTATTTGTCTGGGGGCTAAAACCATTAAAAAACATGGACATGGTCTTTACAGAGCTTAGAGTGAGCAAGAGAAAATAGAGTTGTTGCTACACTTGCACAGTGCTATTGGGTAGGATCACACTGTTACAGGTGCAGCATTGAGCAAGCACATGAAGGGGGAAGTGAACCATTCCCAGGAACTAGGGATTCTTCTCTGATGAGAATGGTGATGAGCTTTGTAGCCCAGATCTCAATGGTAGGAAGAACTTTAAAATGGCCTTAGGCTATCAGGATGATGGGCATTGTAGGCTGAAAAATAAGGAAGCTGGATAATTACAAGGGGAATGATCAGAGATGAAGCTGGGAAGTAGATAGAAATCAGATCACCTGAGTCTGAGAGGCAGAATCAAAGATTTCATTATTTATCTCAAGCCAAAATGGAGGCTTTTTAATTGAGGATATATGCTACTTTACTGTTATCATTTGGCCAAAGGATATACAATGAACTAAAAACTTGGGAGAGGTTGGCTATAGACCAGTTAGGGAGACTGGGCCACACAGAGAAGAGATGAAAGAAGCTTGGGTTTGAGGCTTAACAATAAACTAGGGAAAAATAAACAGAGTACAAAGTCAAATGCTTGGAAATTCTGTCTGAGGAAGGCAGAGTTTTCAAGAATACTTTCCTAGTTTCTGAGTTGTTTGACTACAGGTTGTTAGTATATCTTGATTATGTCTAACCTGCAAAATATAGAAAAATAAGATAAAAATTAACCTAGATTCAATTGGATTATCAGCATAAACTTTTTCCTAGTCATAAGATAGAGCATATAAAATTGGGATTTATTATAAATATGCTCATACTGTAGTTTTTGACTTAGAAGGCTTTACAGACACCATAAATAATATGACAAAGCATAATTTTAAAGTCTTATATTATTTTCTATCATGTAAACATTCTAATTCATAGAAACAGGCACCTTTTATTAGGTATTGTAGCTATTTTCAACAGTTTTACACTTACAAAGGATGTAAACTCAAGCCATTTTTCTTATAGACTTTGTGAAGCTCTCTAAATGTTTCTTTTGTATTGAACCGTGGAAGCAGCTGGAGCCAAAGCTTCGACCTCCACATAGCTCTTACCCCCCTGCACAGTTGCCCCCCAAACTCTTCCTTGAAAATCTGGCTCCCTCTGTAAGAGAGCAGGCACTGCTTCCTGGCCACAGCACGGGCTTTTGTTTTCTTACCTGTTCGCTCTCAGCTCCTAGGTGTGGAGTGTGTTGAGACATCAGAGTTCCAGATCCAAGCAGCCCCCTCTTGGATCACATGTCCACTCTGCCTCTATTATGCAGAGACAAGATTTGGAGCCCAGCCTGGGTTTCATTGCTGTAGGGGGAGATTCTTCCTGAGAAGATAAAATAATTGTAAATTCTACAGAAGACCCTAAAAAGTGGTTAATGACAGTAACCAACCACAATATACCAAGGTACATCTTCACATATGCCAAAGTGGAGGAAATATTCAAATTGCTGGAAAAGGTTGTTTGCTATTGTGATTAAAGCCTATGTGGGCTTGGACAACATAAAAATTAAAAATATAATTTTTTAACTATTTTTTTAAATTTTCTAAGAGAAAGGCATTCTGTTTACCACTTGGAATATTATTTAAAAAATTGTAATAGTCCTTAAGTTTCCAAAAACATCCCATTTAGTGGTGACTTCATTTGGATTTATAAGTAAAAGAATCCCTATTTTTTTGTTCCTAAATGCACATAGTTTTATTAATTACAAGGTCAAAAAGCATTTTACATATGTTCAGACAAATTGAATTATTTTGAGAATGGTAGATTTGGGAACTATAAATATAAATGGAGGTTACCAAGATATCCTTGAGGTTGGCCTTCCAAACCTTTATTCTGGGATGGGATGTGCTTACCCTCCCTTCCCCATTAAGCTCATCCTGTTTCTCTTCAAATCTGCTAAGAAGCTAAGGAGAGACGTTTTCCCCACTGAGTTAATCCTAAAGTTGAACTCATTCTTGTGTAAGTTCCTGTTGTAAAAAAAAGTGACTGTAAATTTGATAACTTTGAACAATAAAAAATGAATGACTTACAATTGCATGGGTCAGAAATAGGAAACAGATCACATGGGGTTAAAACCAGGTTGTTAATGGGACAGTGTCCTTCTGCATGCCCAGGGCAAAACCTGATGCTTACACTCACTGCTTCTAGGGGTCCCTCTTTCCTCTGCCGTTGGTCTCCCCATTGCAACCCAGCTTGCAATGCCCACCCTTCTCCAACATCATCTTCTCCATCTTTCTCCGTAAAGACCTCTGTGATTAGACTAGACCCAATCTAGGGTCATCCAGGGTAATCCTCCCAGCTCAAGGTCCTTACCTTATCCACATCTGCAAAGTCCCTTGGGTCTTTTAAGTAGAGTATTTGCAGGCTCCAGCTATCACTAAGTGGACACCTTTGAAAGAGAATAATTCTACCTTTTGTGGGTCTCGTGTAATGCGCACCTGCACCCACACAGTGGGAAAGAGGCCCTGAGCATGAACAGCCACACACTATCCACTGCCAGCCCCAGGACCATGCTGCTGTCCTGAGTGTCTGCTGTCTACCATAGTTTCCCCTCTCATTCACACTACGTTCGACAATGAGGGGACTTCATTGACTCATCTCCCCAAAGTGACTTCCATGTTTCCTCTTGGGGAAGACATGCAGCCTGTACTTCCCTAGCCAATCTGTTTGAGCTCCATATCTAAACCCAGGCAGTGGCCTGTGTAACTGTGATGATTGCTGTCTCTCTCCTGGCTTCCCATGAGGCCCAGCCAGAGCTTCCGTGTGTTGCTGCCCATGTGCTCAGATACACTCGCCTTTCCATAGGTCCCATCACTGGGTTTCTTCTTTGTTGGCTTCATGGTTTATATTCCAGTTTTCTTTTTTGAGTTTTATTTTTTGATATCCTGAAACCAATCTGTCCTTATCTATCCTCATGTGGCATGACTACTAAACACTATCAGCCCTTTGCAGTTACAAGCTTGGAGACTGCTAAAACTAGGAATACCATGACTTTGCAAGCAATCTCATTCAGAGTATAAGCATTGCTTGGAAATCTAAACTTCTGTGTCCACCAAAAAATATTGATCCTGGAGATAGTTAATTTTACTTCAGTTCAATTAAGCTTAAGATATGCCTAATGTGTAATGGACATTTTGAGTAATTCTCATCCTTTATAAAATAACTGTACTCTCTCAAGTTACACTGATATAGAAATCTTTGCTGGATTAAAGAAAATACTATTTCTGTTCTTTAGAGTTGAGAATATAGGTTCAGAAAAATGAATACTGGTATGGAGAACAGTAAGAAATTGGTTAAAAATCTCAAGGTACCCTTTGAAAGAAAATCCAGTATTGATTGCCTTAAATATTTCTATCTACATTGTAATGTAAATGCATAACAATGCATAACTAGCAATGTGAACATGCTTGGTGTAGGTGGCACCTAAGTCAGTGTTTATACACTTCCTTGTTTTAGTGGTTCTCAAATCTGTTAGAAGAGCATTCACCTGTTACTAAACAAGAGTATGCTTAAATTTGCATTGAATGCACATTTTTATGAAGTGCTGTAAAAACCTATCGTGCTGACACACAGCCTAGAGTGAATGCTCTTTGAAAACAATACCTCTTGCTAATCAATACCAACACACCCCATCTTAATGTCTCTTTGCGTTACTTTGGTTCTCATCCCTCAGCTGTTTCTGTAGTTATTCCAGAAATTCAGATCTATGTGTTGGTGCTATTGACCTGGTGCTTGCTTCCCAGAATCGAATGCTTACTTAGAAATTGAGAAGCCACGGCTGGGAAGGCCAAGTATTGCTTCCAGGTACCCATTCTGAATATCAGGAAATGGCTCAATCTTATTTCATCATCCAGAGAAGTCACAGTTTCACCAGGTAGACTTGCTCAAGGGACAATTCAGTGTATCTGGGACCTGCATTAAGTGGTGGTCTTGACTACACAGTCAAGGCATCGAGAAGCCCTAAAGATGAACTAAATTCTGGACTGTGTGACGTTGCTACGAATGTCTGCCTTCCACCTCGGCAGGTAATCAATTGGGAGCTCCTGAAATTTGCCTTTGTGTCATCTGAGCAGTGATCATGTCTCTTCACACCTTGGACTGAAGCTGGGCTAGTTAGTTGTGTTCTGCTCTTCAGTGTAACTTGACATTCATTGTGTGTGGGGCCAGCAGGGAAAATTGGCAAGAATGCTGATTTTGGAATGAGAAAGAGAGTTTCGATCTGGAACCCCTTTAACTGGAGACTGTCCTTCCACTGTCCTCTGCTTCCCTGAACCTCAGAGCTTTTCTTTTCTTTTCTTTTCTTTTTTTCCCCCAGGGCTGAGTCCCGAACTCCGGGCCTTGCACGTGCTTGGCAGACGCTCTGCCACTGAGCTAAATCCCCCACCCCGAATCAGAGCTTTTCACGTGACAAGTAAGGTAAATGCTAGCTGCCCTCTCTGTTTTAATAAATATATGCACAAATCAAAAGCACACCAGTGATTTATCACTCACGAGGCCTCACCTATGTGAAAGGCTGGTGCTTTAGAAAAAGTAACAGCTGGTGAGAAGAAACAGAAGCCTGGTTTCTGGATCTGTCGCAAATCCACCAATGGTAATGCCCTTGGACATGTCTCTCCAACTTTTTCTCCTCATCTATGAAAAATAAAGAGAGGTTTAAGAACCGACAAAATGACTTTCAGCTCCAGAACTGTAGTGTTCAACTCGAAATGTTATTATTTTCGTTAATGTAATTTCTGCCTAATCTGTTAACATTTCTGCCATTTTCTTCTAAATGATTATTTACCAATCATTTCACACCTTCCATGAACATTTGTTTTATCCATTTTCCTATAGCATATTTTATGAAGAATCACACGTTATATGCATCTGGTTTTTTTTTCTAAATCTATTCAATCCTCTGCTATTATTTTTCTCCTTTTATATTCATAACCTCTCCAAATTAAATAGCATTGGCACATTTAATTTAGTAGGCATCTACGTTTTGCTTGGTGATAAGCTTCACGAAGGGAGGCAGAGTACGTGAGATTTCCAGTGAGGAATAAATAGCACATCAATGCAATCCACAAATTACACTAAGTCGCAAGATACGGCAATCAGTGGAGTGAATAGGAACATAATACAGGCAGACCGGGGGTGAGCGACAGGCGGATGATAGCAGAATTAGATTGGTTAAAAACAAATTCATTAAGGAACAAAAGTTCTCAGAATACTTATGACAGGGTGGAGTAAGGAAAAAATATGATCGGCTTTCAACGATAACAATATTGCCACCTTTGAAGGTAAATGTATGGCAATGGAAGAAATCGTGCTGAGCAAAGTTAGCCAAACCCAGAGAGTAAAGGGTCGAATGTCTTCACTCATCTGTGGAGGCTGGAGCTAGACCCAGGCCTGTGTGAACGGTGGCCAACCTCATGTATTAGACACAGTGTAGGCGTAGCAACACATAATCTAGGGCAATCATAGATATGCAGTGGGGGGAAGGGGGAAGGGTTAGGTGGGGGAAAGGAGAGGGAGAGAGAAAAAGGAGGACTCTAGGGAGTAAAGTAACAATGTAGCATAACTCTTTACCCCCCTGACAATTCAAAAAGCAATTATGCAATCATTCAATTCTGGAATATTCTCAACCTAAGCATTTATATTGGTTGTATGTGTGAAATCCAGAAGATTCAAGAGACTGGGGTGTGGGCAATGTGGGGGTAATTCTGGTTTAACAACATATATACATCATATTGTTATTTTGTATACATTTTATGATTGCACAATAACACAACTCCTTAAATAATTGAAAAAATAATGAACAATTATAAAGATTTAGAGCAAAAACTTGTAACACATCACTACATTTTTCTCTCTATGCGCAGGACACTCATTGATTAGAACACTGGGCAAATAGCCATCGAATGCCCATCCTATGGCTGACTTCATGACTGGTCTAGGAACTAAAAGTAAGATTTAGAGGACACAGCCCTTCCTTTTCTGGAAAAGCCCATAGTCCAGAGTGGCTATTTGGCAGTGCTTGCCAATATTTTTTTTTTAAAAGATAGAGGGACAGTGAGAGAGAGAAAGAGAATCAATTTTATTTAGTCATTCATCTGGTTTTCATTGCTCCAACACTTAGTTGTGTGCATGCTGCTGGGGTTCAAACCTAGGTCCTTGTGCATACCAGCAAGTGCCACAACTGCTGAGCCACCACTCCAGCCCAGTGCTTGCCAATTGTCCCAAAACAGGAGCCTGGAACTGGAGTGAAAAACATGAGCAAAGGGGTGAATGTTGGGTCCTCACGTCATCCTGCAAATTGTGTTGAAGCCCAAATTGTGGGAAAGGAAAGTAGCATTTCGGATGGAGATGACACCGGAAACCAGCCTGATCTCCCTGTCTTAGCACCCAACCAATTACTGGATGCTCCTTTTGAACTCTCATCTACTAATCATGGTGCTCCACTAAAATGTGGCACAGTTTCTGAATTAGCAGTGCCCATCTGTCTTCCAAGATAGGTCCATTTCATCTTGAGAACTGTCTTCATATTTCCATTTGTCTGGAAAGTCATAATTTCTTTTTTTAAATTTAAGGCATGACCCTCACATGAATTCTATAAGGAAAATCGATCTGAGTTAGGGTAGGTTAAGTTTCTCTACTCTGTGCTCCCATAAAATTCCCACACCCCTCACACTGGTAAAATATTTTTTTCCCAATTCTTCATTTCCCACTAGCTTGTAAGATTTTGATTTGTTTCCGGGATTTGTCTTCAATGCATATTGGGGAGGCTGGCTTCGGGAATGACTCCCAGTTGGATTTCAGTTTGCTGAGTAAGTGAGTGGAAAGCAAGCATAATTCTTCTAGAAAAAGCAATAGATGTGCTAGAGGGGTGCCAGTGCAGGCCTGGCTTAGTGTGTACGACTGGGCACAGCAAATGTGTGTGGGGCCTGCACGGGCTGTGTGCATCTGGTACAGCCCACACCAGTTCTGCCTGTCACCAACCGTGGCACTTGGGGAAGTCACTCCTATCCCCTGATCCATGACAAAGTGGAATGGGATACTGCATGTTAGCACATCTAGCACGATGCACTTTGGGTGTTTTGTAAATTAATTTCTTCCCCTCTGTTGGTCTTGACCTCAAGAAGGCCAGGCTTCCAATGTGCTGTTTTCAGGAGATGGAGCACACGCTTGTTTGTAGCAACCATGTGGGGATAATCCTGAAGTTGTTAAAAAAGCCAGACAAGCTAGGGAAGGAGGGTGCTGTGAGCAGTGTGTGAATTTCAAGGTGTTAATAACACACACAGCTGTGGTGGGGTCAGAGCCGTGGGGGAAACCGATTGGGCCAGTGTCTTCTGTACTTCCTGTAATAATACCGCCTCTTGTTCACTCAGCATCCATTTTGGAAAATGCCAGTACATGTTAACTACTGGAAGTAGAACAGAGACAAGAGTATCCATGTCGCTTCCCAGGCAGAGGCCATCAAGTCCCTGCAGGCATGAGAGCACCTGAATCTGGGAATGCCTAAGTGAAGGGAGGGCTTTTCTAAAGGAATCCAAGCCCAATTTGCCTCAGCGCTTTTCCCAAGATATAACCACTTTCCAGAGCCTAATGTATATAGATTTGGCATTAGAACTCATTTTCATTAAGTTACCAATAGGATCAGAATACAGCGCTTGTATTATCAAGTAAATTCAATTTTGATACTTAAAAAAAAGAACAGATTTTGTAGAACCCTTTGAATGGATGCCATGTCTCCACTTAGAAAGTATGTGATTAAAAGAATAAAAATAATATATTTTATGGCTTCTTTTATTTTATTATGACTGTTTTATTAGAAAGGCATTAGCTATTCGTCTCTGAGTGATAGATGCCGAATAAACTGAATTAGGGTTATTATTAAGGCGTCATTAAGTCAAGCAATTTCAATCACTCATTTATGCTCTCTTTAAACTTGGCAGGCTAATTAAACTAAAGGAGAGTTGATATTTGAAAACTTGTCTTGCTTTTGAGACCCTGCTCAAGCCCACCTCCTACAGGAAGTCTTGCTTGTCTTGGGCAATGACCTGCTAGATTGGGCCAGCACCTCCACTGCACCCTCCCCACCCCCACCCAGGACTAGAGCCCTAGAAAGATCTTCACCTGCTAGCTGATTAAACGTTCATGGAAATAATGTGGAATTTCTTTTTTTACCCAGAAAGTAGTTGGATGGTCAAACACAAGCAGAAAACAAGACAAAACATGAAATGAAAACAGGAAGCTCAGACAGCCTTAAGAAGTAGGGTTCATAAAGCTCTGGAATAAAGGCTAATCTTGATCTTCCTTAGAACATCATAAAAGCAAAACTCAAAAGGCTCAAACGAGGACACAAGTAGCTAATGTCTTTAACAGAATACAACAAAACGCTACAATAGGCAAAACAGATACTCTCTTGCATCCACTTAAAGGTTACCAGACAAAAAGAGAACTAGGAAAACGTGACCTAAAAAGCTGAAACGGAGCTTGCAGGAAAGACCTTTTATAAACATGCTGTATACACCCACATGCATGATGGAAAACATGAACACAATGAGAAAAAAAAGAAAGTCAACAAAACAAATACTCCATTAAAACAAACATTTACCTTTGAAAGATATGAAGCAGTATTTGTGACACAGATGACTACTGTCATCTATCATTCTCTGTCTTCCATCAACTGATCTAGAGGAATATTAAGAAACAGGATTCTGGAATCAGATGCCCCAAGTTTTGAAACTGAATCCACCAGTCAGTGACTGTGTGACCGTGAAAAGGGATCTAGGCAACTTTGCTTTTTTGATCACTCATATGTACATTAGAGATAAAATACTGTCACATAGATGCATGACATTTAAGTAAGAAAACACATATTAAATCATTAAAGAGTGATCATGTGGTTAAGGAAGCACCTGCTGTTGGAATTTTAAGCACAGGAGTGGGGATGAGGCTTAAGAATACACATAGCTTTTCAGGGCTCAGCCTGGTGGAAGGCAAGGTCAGAACCGCCCAGAGTCTTCGTTCCCTGGGATGCCCAGCTCACTCAGTAAGTCTTCCTCTCCTCTTAGTAGACTTAAAACCTCTCTTTGGTCTTCGGTTAGGGCATTACTTTTGTCTTGCTATAGTCTCCCAAGAGTTTGTTTCTTCCTCATCTCTTTAACATTTAAAGTTTAATCTTCTGGTGTGATTTTACCTAAATTTGACCTCTAGGTTGCTTTCTTTATACACAAGATTTGCATCGCACATAAAGCCCTAGAGCCCTTCCTGGGCTTTGGCCCAGCTCAGCTGAGAGCTCAGCAACAGACCTAAGGGGTTGACAGAGGAGGCAATCAGGCCTCATGATAGTCCCGCATTTTGGACTACTGAAACACTAGAGTAGACCCACCCAGCTGCAGACTGGAGTCTGTAATTCCACAGGAATAAGTCAGCATTGGTGATCCTCAAAGAAGCTTTCTCATCGACTTTTATTTCACAGATGATAGGAATGTGGTGGGTCATAGCAGTTCAGTTCTGTGGAGAGAGGAAACTATTGGCTTCCACAAGTCAACTTCACCCTTAGTCACTGAATGGTCTCTTCCTTCTATGAGAAAAGAAAAGTCGGTAAAGACAAGCACAGCGACCCCTGCTCCACTGAGGGACACTAACTATGTTAGGCCTCCCAGCCATCTTTTGATCACCTCTTTTCAGCTCTTTCTGGGTGCACCTTCCTCATCACTGGATAACTTGCAATTGGACTTTGTTTTGAAAGAGTTAAATGAACTATGTATTAAATGAAATGTGTATTTAGGAAAACTAATAATTTTAATAGTCTTTTTAATTTTTAGTAAACATACATGCATAAATGATATTTCACATCTGAGAAGTGCTGATCCAGCTATATTATCTAAGCATCTAAGAAACCTTTCTGTGGACTAGTAGCGATGGATGTAAATGCAGCTGTCTTTCTAGAAGCACATGTGAACCCTAGATCATCTGGATATGTGGTCTCCCATGCCCACACCAATGTTTTGCATTTGTCTATGTGAGCTCTCCTGCAGTATATGAATGATAAGGAGAGCTCCCTCTTGCATAGTGTCCACTGTCCCCATGGTCATCCCTCGTCCAGGGAAAAGACAAGAGTTTTGTTATTTGTAGAACCTAATTACAGTGAAACTAGGAATGTTCCTTTAAATTAATAAACCTTGAACTTTGAGTTTCCTCTCTACATGGCCCTGATTCCAGTCCTCCAATGATTTGTATCAAGACACATTTCAGAAGCCTTGGAGGAGGACACAGATTTGGGGAGCTGCAGAGTGTGGTTCCACCCCTGCCCCTTGCTCCTGACTTCACCTTCTCGTCAGTCAAAGTGAGATCCTTTATAGCTTGGAGGGCTATTTCAGAAGTTTGGCAAAGGTTAGCTGATAATGGTTATTAATTTTCCTTTCCCTAGTTCTTTCAGAGAAGCTAGTTGGAATATGACTCATTTTGTTCTGTGAACTTGGGAAAACATTCTGAAAAGTGATGAATTAAATTAAAATGATGGATTTTTGACTTGGAAAACATGGTTTGTGAGGCTTCACAGTGAAAGGATCAGGGACCAGACATTGACATGGTCTTGGGCAAATCCAATCTCTTGATTTCAGTCCACAGATAATAATTTCAAATAATGTCTACCCAAGTACTGCTTTGATACTCAAAGGAAAGAATGGTCACATGATTGTCTTCCAATCGAAAAGCATCCATCAATAGCAAAATGTCACTCTTTTCAAATATATTAAAGGTAATATGGGATGAACATTTTTGTTTCCTGAAATTCATAAGTTGAATTCCTGATCCTGAGGTGATGGCATTAGGAGGTGGGGACGATGGGAGGTGACTTTATAACAGGAACATGAAGTGTCGCCTTGACACATGAGGTCACTGTATTGACTGCCCTCTTTGAGGAAGCAGGTCTTCACCAGCTGGCAGTGGGTGGGCATGGTGACCCGGACTTTTCTTAGCCTCCTGATCTATGAACCCTGAGTGCTCCTTGTCCACAACTCACCAAATCACATGGCACTTGTCTTTCTGCACCTGGCTTATTTTAAAGAACACAATACCCTCCCATTATATCATAAATGGCAATGTCCCTTCCTCCCTCCTCTCTTGGTAGGAATAGCTCAAGCAGACAAAACATGAGGACAGTTTCTCAAAACCAAAATCCTCCCCCAGGGAGAAACAAGGAGCTTTAAACCAGCCCTTCTTGCTGTGTTCGGATATTTATTAGGAAAGCTAAAAATAAGATCCCCATCCCTAACAGTTTCTAACTTCAACAGCATTGGTGCTTCTTAGCCTCAGGGCCATAGGCTCCTTGGGGACACCTCTGCACTTGGGGAAATGACTTCATTGGATTTATTGGCTGCATAGCTCATGCAGGCAGGGCCTGCTAACTCAGTATGGATGCATACGATTATGGTTCAAATTAATGAACCGAGAAGGAAATAGGAAGGTTGCATATTAAGCACTTTCCCACAAAGGATCGGGAGATCAAAACTGAGTGTGATGTGACTAACAGGCAACTAATGACTGCCTCTGATGTTCCAGTCACAACAATAATTGTCCTGCTAAAACCACAGCCCAGACAATCGTAACCCCAACACCTCCTGTAGAAACAATGTTCTCTTTTCAATATGCAAATTCTCTTTTCAATATGCAGATAGCATAATAAAGTTAGATTTAAAGCACAACAATGAATGGAGATACAATACTTTTATCATGATTAATTTGTTAAGCACAACTTTCTGGGCTTCATAGAAAGGAGGTCAATTTCAATAAATTTCACAAGAAACAAAAAGAAGGAAAAGCGGAAGGAAGGGGAGAGGAGGGAGGAAGGGACAGTGCACGGAGGGTATTGCATTCAGGGAAACAAGTCAAGCACAGAAAGACAAGTACCACATGATCTCACTTGTATGTGGGGTCTAAAACAGTCAAACTCACAGCAGCGAGTTGAGTGGTGGCTGCTGGGGCTACAGGAGAGATGGGTGGACTTGCGTCGTAAGTCATACACTTTTTGTTATAGCATAACCAAGTTCAAGGATTTATGGACAGCATGGTGACTACAGTTAATAGTGTGAAGCCAGGTTCAGGAATAACAAAACTGATCATCTGCCCTTCATTAAAAGGAAGAGTGAAATAGATTACAGGTTGGATACTGACCTGCAACGTTGGCCTTTTTGTGTCACAGCTTAGAACCTGTAACTGTGAATACTTGGAACTAATATACCACTATAGAAAATGCCATCATCCAGAGGGCCCTGAAGCTGTTGTTAAAATCAGACTAGACTCATCTGGATGGGACTGGAATCCTGACTGGTGGAAATACAGAAGGGTGATTAATGGGTGAATAATAATGTCATCCATAAGCAGAGGATGTGAATGTGAGGGAAAAAAGAGAAAGGATCCGTGTAGTGACTTAACTCACTGACGGCCCAAAGAAAAAGCTGGATTCATGAAAATCACTAAAGATGGCAGCTTAGTGGACTAGCTGAGCTGGGTTGCACTCACTGGTTTCATAACTGAACATCCGATTGCTGTGCCTACTGCTTGTTCTCCATGCCTGTGGAGAACACCTCCATCACCTCTTGTCTGCACTCTGTCCCTCCTACTACAGTTAAATGTTTGTACAGCTTTACCTTGCATGGACCCAGCTAAAACTTGGGGTGTATTGCACTTGTGCTCCTTGATTAGGTTTCTCAAGCCACAGGTCTTTATTTTTAAGGATGCTATGATTAGTAAAATTTAGGACAAAGCAATGAACTCCTGGAAGATGAATTAGTGTTTTGAAGTCTAAAGTTCTCCCTTCAGTACTCATTAATTCTGAGATGAGAACAATTCACAGCTCAAAAGTAAGTTCCATAGCTAAAGGCATCACCAGCTTTGTGTGATCAGGTCACTGAGGGTGATAGATGATGTGACATGTGTGCCAAGGACTGAAGAGTGACCATGCAACTGGCCTGCAATAGTGCTTCCCACCAAGTCCTGCCCATGCACAGGTAAAAGGACCAAGGTGACAACACCAGCACATCCTGTGGGCCTGTGTCCTCCAAAGGAGATGAGAGGGAACACTGGAGACGTTCTCAAGCATGACACATGCTCAGCGATCTCACAATACACAGGGCCTGTAGACCTTTTTGCTCCTTTCAGGTTAATCTCACAACAACACAGTGAAGCCAGGGAAAACCCTGTTCTCCCTGACATAAGGGAGGCGGTGTAGGCCAAGAATGGTGGTGATTTTTCAACATTTTTGTTCATTAATGGCCCTGCATCCAGGTAGCTAAAGACATGGATGACCTTGCAGGTACTAGAGAAGAATATAGCTCCAACTGTATCAAGGAAACTCTGCTATAAACCTCCTCAGTCAAATGCAATCCCATTTGGTTAAGGACTCCAGATATTGTCTGTTCATGTGGCACACAGGAATAAACAGGACAGAACCTGACCCTGAAGTGCATCACCAGGGACCACCCCAGGGTTTCAGTGTGCTGGAGTGTGTGCTGAAATAAAGGCAGCCAGAGAGTGAGTCACAGGGCTCAGCAACCTGCCTCCACAACAGCGGAAGGCTTCAGGCCACGTGTGCCCTAGCAGTGCTCTCAGAGGACACTTCCTGGGAGGTGGCCTCTAAATGCACATGGAGGGAAAGGTGGGTGCGTGAAGAACAGGTTGCGGTGCTGTCAGCATAAAGGGAAAGACACAGGCAATGGGTAAAAACAGAGGACTGAAGACCGTGGAAAGAAACAATCAAAAGCTAAAAGTCAGAGGTCTCTAGACCACAGAAAGACATAGGCTAACTCTGAAAGTCAGACTCTAGACCACAGAGAAGATAGCTTGGTGTATATGATGGGCTTCCCTTATCAACAGTAAATTAATGTAAGTTTATCAATTATAATGTACCACACTAATGCCAAATATTGATAATAGTGGAGACTCTGGGGCTTGGGGTGAGAAGGTATATTGGGAAATTCCATTTTCCAATTTTTTTCTGCATATCTAAAAGTGCCCTATCAAAATTTATTGCTTTTCAAAGGCTAAGATTAGCAATGATATGGTTTAGATAATACAAAATTCTAAGAAATGGTGAGAATGCAAAGCATTGGTAGAGAAGTGGGAGAGGAGGGAGCCTTGGGTGGTCAGTAGCCACTGAATCCTGAGCAGCTAGGTAGGAACTTGTGAAGGGTTCAGAGATTGATCTCAGGAATAATTAAATCATTTCAACCATGGAAAGGATACCATCCGACTTCTTCTTGCTTGCTTTGGAGATCCTCTGGAGAACTCTCAGCAGAGTAGAGTGAGGGGGCTTGAGAATCAAGAGCCCACTGAGAAGGCTCCATATGCACTGTGCTAGTTCAGAGCATGGCTGACGGGAGAGCTCTGTCATAGGTGCCCTGAAGCAAGGTAAATGAGCCTCATGCATCTGAAGTGGGTAAGGACATCCCATGTCAACAGTTTCTGTCTCACTCTTTATGTGACTTCAGTAGAAGACAATCAGTGGGTGGCATCAGTGACTGTAAGCAATAGCTCATGACTGAGAGACACCTCTCTCAATCTCTGGAAGTGTGGTCTCCTATTCCACTGTGGAGCAGTGCGGACTAGAGAATAGCTACATCAATCACACGCCTATCTGTCAAAAATTAAAGCTGTATTCAAACCTTCATCAGAAACAATTTCCCATGAGCTCTGTTGAGAATGCCAAGGTAAGTACCATGAACCCTTCAATTGAGATGCATACACCAGTGACAGTATCCCACTGACAGAGAAAGGCACCAAGTGCAAATCTGGGAGGTTGTCCCTGTTCTTTCAGGAAACTGAGGATCTGTGGAGGCAGCATTTTAACCTAGCATTGAGAGTAAGTTGGGCGTTCCCTAAAGTGAGAGAAGATGGCATGGACAGAAACACCCTGAGGGCAGGCTTGGGTAAGACTGCTGTGTAGTTGGAGATCAGGTGGATCCAAGTCACTATGGACCCTGGACAGGGAGAGTCACTCTCCAGCTTGAGGGTCATGGATGCACTGTTAGAAAATAGATACTGGGTAGATCAGAAGGACACAAAGGGGAGGGCAATCAGAGAAGGGGAGACAGGTGCTGCCCTGTGGGGTGCAGAGAGAAAAGCCATGGAGACAAGGGTAAATCCCGTGGTGCCTGGTGTGAGGGCATGTGTCTGGGGCTCAGCATTCCAGGTGGGACACCAATCAGGGTAGAGAGGTGGGTGTGGAAGATCTAGGGACTGGATGAAGGATGGATAAAAGCTCAGAATAGGAGCTTGCGCTCCGAGTGGATGCAGATGGGTCTTGCTGCATGTGTGACCTTGGGAGTCCAAAAGCTACCCAAGCCTTCAATCATCCACTTCCTAACTAAGCGACCTGATGGAACTATTGAACTTCAAAACATTTCTGTCCTAATTTTGGTAACACTTGACTCTGGGGTACTGGAAATGTACAAAAGAAAGAAAAATGATTCTGAAGGAGGAATAGCAAGCCCACGTCTGCCCCACACTGCTGAGCCCTGTTATCTGCCTTCTTATCAAGAGGCATGTCCCACCATGTCAAACCTTCCAAGGCACCTGGGTGAGCAGGTGTCAGGGGTGTTTGCAGAATGAGTGAACGCGGGACTCCAGAATCACGCCTCGGGTTGGCTTCTGCAGATGATTCAGCCTCACGGAGGGCGTCCTTCTGACATCCCAGGCCGGTTTCTGCATCCCTCGGATGTCCCCTTGCCTCACACTGTCACTTCATTAGCCCCCAATGTGTTGGAGAGGAAATCTGGCAAACTTGATCGCTCTAGGCAACCTGTTTGTACTTTTTGTCCTTTGATTGCAATTAATGAGATTAATTGTTTATCTACTTCCCCATTATGCTTTGATGAGGCCCACATGCGTGCATTTTCCAGGAATATAAGTATTTGGTATTAGTGTGTTGTCTTATTGGGAGAGCAGTGTTATTATACTGCTTCATTAATGCCTGTGCGTGTGGTTCAATTAAGATTTACAAATTAGGTTTAATTAAGGTTTAGAAGCAGCGAGGTGAACTTCTGGCTGTGTTCACACTGCTGGTTCCTCTCCCTTCTTCTTCATTTTTTTCCTTATATAGTCCTAACTGATGAGAATAATCAAAAGGGTACTGGGGCTGGAAGTACAAGCCCCTTCTCTGGGCATTTGATTTTTCCTCCTGTACCTCTGGCACCTGTATGAATGAGGCTCAGCACTAGGTGCCAGAAAATATATCACATCAGGGAAATGGAAAATAGCCCATTCACAGACCCAGGGAAAGCACAGACATCAGAATTAAGCTTCTCACATCAGCTGTGGTACTTTATGCCAGTTACCCACCCTCTCTGATTCTCAATTTCTTAATCTTGAGAGAGAGAGAGAGAGAGAGAGAGAGAGAGAAAGTGAGTTAGTTCCTGGCACCCCCTTTGATGTTTTATTATAAAGCTGTTAGAGATGAAGTAATCTTGGTGAAGTATCTGACATATATGCTGAAGGACAGCCAACATTAATAAGTCTATGTAATTAGATAATAACTAAACAGAAATTGGCACATGGAAACTTACCCAGTACTTGGCCACCTGAATGATGTAATCATGCCTCAGTAGTCACTGTTCTTTTTCTCAGTTCTGTTCAAACCCAACATGCACATAATGATTACCCTCCGCAGGATGATAACCAAAGCGATGGAGACGAAGTCACCTCTGTGCAGAGGTGGGTTGAGGCCAGGAGGGAATTTCAAGTGGGCACTGCCCAGGATAATGCTGGGGACAAGTGTCAGTGATGGTGCAGAGGAGGTGGGGGGACCCTCCTTGTGGCAGGCAGAGCTCCGGACCTGTAGGCCCTTGGTGCAGAAGAGTGGCTTCTCTACAGGAGCTGCATGCAGGTTTAAGATCACTAGGTCACTGAACTCTCTGTCTCTGGAGCTCTGATCTCTAAGCAGCTTCATGCAGGTTTAAGATCACTAGATCACTGAGCTCACTGTCTCTGGAAATCTAATCTCTAGAGGAGCGTGCAGGTTTAAGATCCCAGAGCTCGCTGTCTCTGGAACTCTGATCTCTAGAGGAGCTGGGTGAGGGTTAAGATCCCTGAGCTCACTGTCTCTGGAATTGCTGATCTGCCTGCCCACTTACCAACTGGAGAGCACCCCTCGGGTGTGGGCACCCACTCCTCCTCTTCCTGAGACTTGTAGTGCTATGTGAAGGCCACAATTGCGAACAGTGGCCACTGTGAGGAATCAATTCTGGTGACACTGCCTGTCTAACTCCCAGTGTACTCCCAAGAGGATAGAGAAACTCGAGGAGTTCCAGGACTACATGAAAATAGTCAGGGAAGGACACTGAGTGAGGGGACCAAGGCCCTTTATCTCTGCATACTTAACCACACAACAGTGTGTGGAATAACTGGATTACTATTTGAGGGACGG
>PVKS010029698.1:0-25113 GCA_004027875.1 Aplodontia rufa | reverse complement strand
CGTCTGTCCTACTGCTTCAACATAAATTCTAGTATCAACAGATGAGAGAAACCATTCGGCCCTTAAGTCTCTGAGCTTGGGAGACTTCACTAAGCATAATTCTGTCCATCTCCATCCATTTGACTTCGAAAGCTATAATATCGTCTTCTCTGATGGCCGAGTAGTATTCCATAGTATATATGAACCAAAGCTTTTGTATACACTCATCAAGTGAGGGGCATCTGGGTTGGTTCCATAATCTAGCTATAGTAAATTGAGCTGCTATAAACATTGATGAAGCCACATCACTATAATACGCTGATTCTAAATCTTTGGGAAAATTCCCAGGAGTGGGATAGCTGGGTCGTAAGGTGGTTCCATCCTTAATTTTTTGAGGATTCTCCATACTGCTTTCCATTCACTTTCATTTTTTGAAAGAACTTTTTGTTCAATACAGAATTCTAGACTGACTGATTTTCCCCCCTTAGTCCTTTAACAACACCGTGCTGTTCTTTCCTGGATTATAGAGTTTCTGATGAGAAGTTTACTGTCATTCTTACCTTTGTTCTTTGGCATAGAAGCCTTTTTATTTATTACCATGGTTGACAATTTGACTATATGTCCTACGTGTAACTTTTCATGTTAATTCTACTTGAGGTTTACTGAGCTTCTTTGATCTATAATTTTCATCACATTTGGGGGAAGGTAATTATTTCTTCAAATGCATTTTCTGTGTCTTTTTCTTTCTTCTTCTGGTGTGCAGTTTTGGCGCCTACAGGCTGCTCGTTCATTTTGAGTCTGTCCTCTTTGTGCTTCATTTTAAATAATTTCTGTATCTCTAAATTCACTGATCTTTCCTTTTGGACTGTCCAAATTGTTAATATGCCATTCAATTTAGTTTTGGATATTGTATTTTTCATCCCTAAAGGATTTTATTTGGTTTGGAAAGTATTTGCATCTTTACGTCTTTACCTCCCATGTCTTTCCTCAGATCTGCAAGGATTTGTAATATTGGTAACTGCTGTCCTTAAGGTCTTTGCTGGCTAATTATATCATTTGTGTTATTCTGGGCCTACTGATCCACTTTTCTCCTTACTCTAGGTCATATTTTTCTCTTTTCTGGGTGGCTGGTGATCTTTGTTGAATACCAGGCTTGGTAATTTCACATTGTTGAGTGCATGCTGGGTTTGTTACTTCTTTAAACAGCATTGACTTTGTTCTACCATGAAGCCAAGTTACTCCTGGATCACTCTAGGCATGCTATCAATCATTTCTTTCTTTCTTTCTTTAAAGAGAGAGGGAGGGAGAGAGTGAAAGAGAGAGGAAGAGAGAATCAATATTTAAAAAATTTTCCATCTGGTCTTTGTTTCTCGAACATTTAGTTGTGTACTTGGTGCTGGGGTTTGAACCCAGGACCTCAGGCATTCCAGGCAAGCACTGTAACCGCTGAGCCAGCACTCCAGCCCTCAACCATTTCTTTATGACAGCCTGAACACAGTGTTTGTAGCCCCACTCCAAAGGCATGCTCTGTGACTCAGTGCTCTGTGTATTTCAGGATCTCTGCTCCAGTTAGTAGAAACCGCAATTTGTCCCAGCTGTTTGAATTCTGGGAATTCTTCAATCTATTGTTTATTGTTTGATACTGACTAGAACTCACCAAAGGGTCAAGGGAACCTCTGCAGACTTCCTGAGGTCTGTCTCTGTGAAGCTGCTTCCCTCATGCTCCTCTCCCTGCACAGCCTAGCCAGGCTCTGCCTTTCGGAACTCTGACTTCTGTCTCCTCAGTTCAGTAGCACAGCGGACCTCGGCTTCCCTCTCTGTGCTGCAGGGAAGCACAGAGTGCTTCAGAAGTGCCCTGAACAAATAAGATGGGCAATCATTGAGCTCTTCCTTCTCTCGGGGATTCACAGTCCTGTCTTTGCCCAATATCTGAAAACATTTGTTTTATACATTTTGTTTGCCTGTTTATTGTTAATAGTAGATGGCAGTTCCTACAGCACTTAATCCTTCATGGGTAGAGGTAAAAATTTTTAACCTAGTTTTTTCATTATTGGTTTATACTTCAAAATGTCATTTAACTAATATATGATGACTTCACTGAGGATTAGTAGAGACATTTAAAAAAAAATTGTGTTAGGGCTGGAGCAGTGGCTCAGCAGTTGTGGCACTTGCCTGGCATGTGAGAGGACCTGGGTTCAAACCCTAGCACCATGTACACAACTAAGTGTTGGAGAGAGAAATTTTCAGACGAAAAAATAAATAAAATTGATTCTCTCTTCCCTCTCTCTCTCTCTTTAAAAAATTGTGTTTGGAGTTCACAAATACTCTTGAGTTTTACAATTCTAGGCTCTGTCAATATTTTTAGGAAATGTTGAGCTAGGATCTTTAAGGTTTGGCTGAATTGAGTCTTAACCCATTCTTTTTTTTTTTAATGCAACACTAGGGGTTGAGCCCAAGGCACTGGCTTTGCACTTGCTAGGCAACTACTCAACCACTCAGCCCCACCTCTAGCCTTTTAAATGAACTTTCAAATTCATATTCATATTCAAGATTTTGAGCAGGGTGTCAAGACCATTAAGGGGGAAAAAATAGTCCCTTCAACAAACGATGCTGGGACCAGGAAACAAAAGCAACACTCATGCATAGCAAAGGAAACAATCAAGAGTAAATAGACAACCTACCACGTGGGAGAAAGTATTTGCAAACTATTCAGCCAGCAAGGGATTAATATTATCCAGAACACACAAGGAACTCAAATAACTCAACAGCAAAAAAAGAAAAAAGAAAAAACAATCTAAAAAATTGGCAAATGATCTGAATAGACATTTGTTAAAATAAGACATACAAATGGATAAGTACATGAAAAAAATGCTCAACATCACTGATTATCAGGGAAATCAAATCAAAGCCACACTGAGACACTATCTCACCCATTAGAATGGCTATCATAAAAAGGCAAATCATAAGTACTGGCACGGATAGAGAAAGAGGAACTTCTGTGTGTTGTTTGGAATATAAAATTAGTACAACCGTTATGGAAAACAGCATGGAGTTTCCTTAAGAAGCTAAAACACAGCTAGCGTCTGATCCAGTGCTGAGGCATCGACCCAGAGGAAAGGAAATCAGCGTTTCAAACAGGGCTCGGCACTGTTTATTGTAGCACTGTTCATAGTAGCCAAGTGCTGTGTCTGGATTCGGAAGTCACCCGAAGCTCATGAACTGAAGGTGTGGTCCCCAGTGCAGCAGTGCTCACCCCAGGGAGGTGACTAGATCCTGAGGGAGCAACCCACTGAGGGATTCATGATTTAACGGGTCACCAGGAAGTGGTGGAGACTTCAGGAAGCAGGAAGTAGGTCATTAGGGGTGGCCCTGGGAGGGTGTATTTTGTCCCCAGCCCCTTCCTCTCACTCTCTGCCTCTCATTCATGCTGCACCATGCCCTCCCACAGGCCATGGTATTCTGCCTTGCCAGTCCAAGTGGCCATGGACTGAAACCTAAGAGGTGATGAGCCAGAATAAATCTTTCCTTCATGTGTTTTCCTGGGTATTCTATCACAGCGACAGAAGGCTGACTAACCTAGGTGTTCATCAGTGGATGAGTAGATCAAGATGTGGTGTCACACTTTGGATCTGCAATGTCCCTAAAGGCTCATGTGTTGAGGGCTAGGTCCCCAGCTGATGGCGCTGTTGGTGGAAACTTTAGGAGGTGGGTCTGCCTGGAAGAGGGAGGCCACTGGGGTGTGCCACTGAAGAGTACACTTTGTCCCTGGACCCTTCCCTCTCTGCTTCGACTGCCTGAGCTGAGCAGCTTCTCTCTACCACATGCTCCCTCCCTGCCATGATTCTGTTCTGCCTCACTATAGGTCTAAAAGCAATGCAGCCAGCCAACCACAGACAGACCTCTCAAAGTGGGATCCAAAGGGAGACTTGCCTTTCTTAGGGTGGCTTTCTCAGGTATTATGATGAAACAATGGAAAACTGACACATGTGCCCGCCCCCAACACACATATATACACATACAGGTAACAGGCAATGGGATACCACTCGGTCGTTGAAAAGAATGAAATCCTGCAATTTGTGGCAACATATGACCCTGCAAGACACCGTGAAATGGTTCAGGCACAGAAAGACACACGCAGCACGCTCAGTCATGTGCAGAATCTATGTAACTGGCTCTCATGGGAGAAGAGAGTCCAACGGGGGTTACTAGAGCCTGGAAAGAATTGGGGGGATACAAGATGCAGAGTGCATGGGCACAGGAGGGATAACTTCTAATAACTTCTAATCTTCTATGGCACAGTAGGATGGCTATGGTTGACATCTAATCGTGTATTTCAAAACAGCTAGTGAACCTATCATTTTGAATATTTTGAATATTCCCAACATAAGGAAATGATAAACGTTGATGGTTACGCTAATTACCCTGACTTGATCATTATACAGAGTATATGTGCATCAAAATATCACACTTTACCCCATAAATATGTACAATTATTTTGCGTTAATGAAAACAAAAAATGGCGCTTGGACAACTGGATATCTATATACAAAAGAATGAAGTTGGATTCTAACTTCATATCATGTACAAAAATTAACTCAGAGAGGATCAAAGACTTAAATATCAGAGCTGAAAGTATAAAATCTTAGAAACAGAAGTAAATCTTCACAGCCTCAGATTTTGCAATGTTTACTTGGATACAATCCCAATACAAGCAAAAGAAAAAATATATTGGAATTCATCAAAATTAAAACTTGATGTGAATCAAAGAACACTATCAAGAGAGTAAAAAGATGGCCCACAGGTTGGGAGAAAATATTTGAAAAATCATAAATCAGACAAGGTCTAGTATCCAGAATATATAAAAAACATTTACAACTCAGTAACCAAAAAGATAATTCAAGAATGGGCAAAGGACTTGAATACACATTTCTCCAAAGAAGACTTGTAAATGACCAACCAATACATGAGAAGGTGGTCAGCCAGTACTTATGAGGGAAATGCAAAGCAAAACCACAAAACCATTACACAGTGTCTAGGCTGGACATTATTATAGGTTGAATTGGGTTCCACCCTCAAAAACATATGTTGAAGTCCTAATGTCCAGTATGTGTGAACGTGACCTTATCTGGAAATATTTGTAGAATTAGTCATGTTATGATGAAGCCTTGATCCAATATGACTGATGTCCTTATAAGAAGGAAGTCTGGACACAGACACAAAGGGAAGACGGCTACGGGTGAAGGTGAGGGTGGAAATTATAGTTAAGTTCCCACAAACTAAGGAATGTCTGGGGCTACCAGAAGCTGGGAGGCAAGGAAAGGAATGTCTGGGGCTACCAGAAGCTGGGAGGCAAGGAGGGATCCTCCGCCTAAAAGCTTCAGAGAGAACATGGCCCTGCAAACACCTGGATTTCAGATTTCCAGTCACCAGACCTGTGAGATAATAAATATCTGTTGTGTTAAGTCACCCAACATGTGGTACTTTCTAAAGGAGCCCCAGGACAATAATATGGCTATAATTTTAATAATGGGAAATAACAAGTGCTGGTGAGTAATGATAATTAATCTTACGCAACAACTAGGCTGGACCACAGTGCCCAGCTATTCAGTCGAACATTTGGGATAGTCCTGTGAAGGTGTTTTTTGGATAAGATTGAAATTTAAATCAGTGGATTTTGAAGAAAGCAGGTTATCCTCCGTAATCAATATGGACTTCTTCCAATCGGTCGAAGGTATTAGTAGGACAAAGGATGACTCTCCTTGAGCCAAAAGGAATTCTGTCAGAAGACTGCCTCTGCAACTCTGCTGAGTCTACAGCTGCTGGACTACCCCAGTAGACTGTGGACTCACCAAGCCTCCAATGTGTGATGTGAGCCAATTCCAATTCCTTAAAGATCTCTCCTCAAACACACATGAGCTAAAAAGATCTAGCATCGTGGAAGAAAACATGAATCTTCGTGACCTCGGATCTGGCAATCGTACATACAATACAGCAAGAATGTGGAGAAACTGGAACCCTTGTATGTTGCTTGCGGAAATAGAAAATAGCACAGCCACTTTGGAAGGCTATTTGGTGGCTCCTCAGCAAGTCACACACAGATTACCGCGAGACTAAGCAATTCCACTCTTAGCTATATGTCCCCAAAGAACTGAAGACATGTTCAAACCCAAACTCGCCTCAGAATGTTCACAGTACCACTACTGACTTTAGCTGAGAAGTAGAAACAGCCCGGATGTCCGTCAACTGATGGATAGTCTGTGGCACAGCCATACGATAGGACGTCATTCAACCATAAAAAGCAATCAAATTGTGACACAAGCTATACAGTGCATAAACCACGCTTGAAAGCCTGAAGAAAGAAGCCGGACTCAGAAGATGGTCAGATTGGTGGTTGCCAGGTGGTGGGAGCAAGGGACAAGAGGAGTGACTGCTTAGGGACGGGGTTTCCAAGAGGATGATGAAAATATTCTGGAGCTAGACAGTAGCGATGATTACACAACATCACAAAGGCATTAAATGTCCCTGAATTACATACTTTAAAATGATTAAAGTAAAATACTTGTTATGTTTCTTTTACCCTGATTAAAAAATGCACGTGCACATAAGATAATTTAAGAATTCAAGAACAATACTGTGGAAATGAATTTTTTAAGTAATGAAAATAGAATGGTGAACCAAGAATTAAAGGTCCTAAGATAGGTGTGTAACCATAGCTTGGTGGGACTCCAGTCACAAAGCAATTTGATCTTAGTGTCCTTTAAAATCCAATTTGTGGGATAAGCACATCCCCCAATTCTAGAGAATCCGGACCTCTACAAACTCTCTTGGTCATCCAATTTAACTAAAACAAGAACCCCCCTAGTCACACTTTAGAAATTTAAATGTGCAATCCCATAATAAAAAAAGTTTTTCATAGGCTGGAGCAGTGGCTCAGCAGTTACTGGCATGCGCCAGGACATGAGTTCAAACCTCAGCACCACATACACAACAAAGTGTTGGAACAACGAAAGTCGCATGAAAAACTAAATAGAGTTGATTCTTTCTCTCACTTCCCACTGTCCCTCTCTCTTAAAAAAAAAAAAGGCTTTTCATGTAAGCTGAAGCTTTTCTGGCCTGCTGTAGGAGGGAAGCCAGCACCAAGGCAGCCTCCCTTGTTTAAGGCTTCTGACCCTTCTGGGAACAGCAGTGAGGGTGAGGGCTGGCCAAGGTTCAGCACTTCCATCCCAGGCAGGCTCAACGGCCCCTCCTCAGGGTGGTTCATCCCCTCCTGTCTTCCAGTCATCCCAACCTTACCCCAAGGGCTCTTGGGGCGATGACTTCTCCCTGGCTCTGTTCTTTGTTCCTTTCTTAGCACTGCCAGTCTGAAGATCACCTCCTGGAGGGACCCCATGCCTTTTGGCTGAGAGTACCCCAGTACGCAGGTCAGAGGTCTTCAGTACATCCTTTGCCCTACAGGACTCTGGGAGTGCAGGCTGTACCCAGCTCCACCCACATCCCCTGCTCCCTTACCTAAGCATCAAGCCATCTTGTCCTTTGGATTCTTCCAGGGAGGGGTCCATCTAGTCTGCTGGACCACCAACAGATGGGCACATTCTGAGCTCCAGGGAGGCCTTTTCCCTAGCACCAAGGGAAGAGACTGGTGGGGACTCCAAACACCCCCATGGCTCTCTAGAGGAGTTCTCACCCCAAATCTCTTCCTTCCCCTCTAACTCCTCTCCGTTAGGTGAGGGGGCTAAGAGGGTTGAGGCTTTCAACTGCAACCTCTGTAAGCACTGCACATGAGATGTTGGATCTAGCACTGCCTCCCTACACGCATCCATTTTAACTTGTTACACAGGTCTGTAGTAAGTGCCTGCAGTCATTATTTAACATAGCAACTGCCACTAATAAGCACCCTAATTTACTTGCCCCAGACATGGTACTGTTCCCTTCTTATAAAGATTTTACTTAAAGTTATTAATAGCTATGCTGGTAACTGCTGTATGTAGCTCATAACTAAGAATTCAAAGATAACTGGCATTTGAAAATCTAGGGAGGAGGGGCTGGAGCCGTGGCTTAGTGGTTACGGCACTTCCTGGCATGTGTGAGGACCCAGGTTCAAACCTCAGCACCACCATGTGCACAACGAAGTATCAGAGCAACAAAAGCCACATGAAAAACTAGATGAGGATCCCCTCCTCTCTCACTGTCCCTCTCTCTTAAAAAAAAAAAAAAAAAAAAACCTCCATGGAGGAAATTATGCACGTAGTGAGTTTATTAGTAAGATTCTCAGTAGAAAGAAAGAACTCTGGAAGCCTAGTCATAAGAATTTTAGACCTACAAAGGACTCCAGAGGCTGGCCAGTCCTACTCATTTCCTTTAAGCAGCAGCCCGAGTGAATGTGTGACTTTCCCAAGGTCATCACAGCGAGAGATCAGAAGACAGTTATCACTTGCTGCAGCTGCCTCTTACCTGTAAAAAAATAAAAAAGATAAATTGATTCATACTGGTAATTTTAATATTTATCAAACCAGTGGTAGGAATGAATTTTTAATGCAAAATAACTATTTCAGTCTAAAAAATTGAACAAACGGTGCTTTCAACACTACATAAAGCTGTTTGAATCCTAACCTACTATGCAGGAGAATAATGGATTCTTAATTGGATCTGTGCCTCTGAGTGGAAGAATGATTTTTAAATGGAAAACCCTACAGAGGTGGTGGTGAGAAATGAGCTCAGACAGATGAATTATTCTGGGAGAAAGTAAAAGAGCAAACCAACACTAGAAGATGGCTTTTTCTTACGGATCTCAAATAGACCCACAGCGAACTGCTGTGTTCACCCCACCTCCATGGTCTGGCCACTGTCTCATGCTCATGGTCCTCACAGACTCTGGTCAACGGGGTTTCGTGACAGCGTGTATAGCAGCACCGGGACAGTATTCATTATTTATTAATGGGAAGCCAGGACATGTTGTCCAGAGTTCTCAAAGATTCCACATGCAACATAATAATCATAAATTTTGGGGGTTGGCATGGATCCTGGAAATAATTCAGTCCAATACCACATTTCATAAATAAAAAAACTGAGGCCTGGCGAGGAATGTACCTAGCCCAAGAAGGTCACGCAGAGTGTTAATGGGTCCAATCACAGAAGTCAGGCATTTTGACAGATTCATGAACTCTTGCGTAGCTCCATCTTCAGCTGTGAGGCCTCAGAGTCACTCTGTAGCCTGAAGTGCCAATTAAACCAGAGGAATTACGGATTTACTATTTATAGGTAGGAGTGAAGAAATTAACTAGGTCATGAAACCAGGGGACACTGGAGGAGATCTTGTCTCCTGAGATTCGCGTATTACATTCAACCTTTATTTTTAAGACAGAACATGGGTAATACATAGCTCCACTTCCTAACGTTGACTTGGGCTGGACCGCAGGTGGCCTTGATGGGACACACCTATGACAGAGGTTTCTGTGCCATTGAGATACACAGGTAACCCCACTTTTGGCAACTGCTGCCCCCACTCAGTGGAAAGGTCAAAACAGTCCTTTCAAAGTAGCAAATCCTTCAAAAGGACCTATTTTGAACCATTTTTCTATTATTTTGGGAGCTTAAAAAAAATAATACCCAGTCAACATGCTTTCATTGAACGTAAACGGAGAGGGAGAAAGGAAACCTATGAAATGTTTTTAAATGACATAACACTTGGGTTTGTAATTATCTCACATTTTTCTTCCTTTTACTGTTCAGAGTGGCTTTCCCTCTATTGCCAAAATCAAATAGCTCTCAGGAGGCCTAGTGATGTGAACAAAAGTGCTGAAATCAAAGAACTTCCAAGTTTTAATCTGTCAGAGACTGGCTACACTGTCCTGGGGAGTAGTCACTTAACCTCTCCCCACCTCTGTACAATAAGGATAAAACCATGGCGGCCCCTCTCCTGGGTGCTGTGTGGACTGGCTAATTAAAGCTTATAACTACGGCCCTGGAAAGAACTAGGAATACCATGTACCTGCTATGTATTTATGAGCCACCAACAGCCACAAAAAGGCCTAAGGAACAAGATTCTGAGCAGATATTGGTGATTACTAATCAGCCACTGCTTACAAAGAATGCTCTGTGTTTTCCACAACAGGACAAGGAAAAGAAACATCACACAGTATTGTTCAACAACACCATCTTTATTCAAAAATATATATCTATGAGACATTTCAGAATATACTGCTGCCACCAATAGCAGCCTATACTTCTAAATAAAGTCCTAAATTAATATACAAATTTAAGCTTTAAAAATATTCTTTAAGAAAAACAAAACAAAAGCAAAGGAAGAGTGGAGACTTTCTGAGAAACGAGACCTAAAGGAAAGGTCCTTTGAGGTCCTGGATGCCCTAAGAAACAACATAGCCAAAACCGCAGCCCCGCCCCACCAGATCACCTCTTACGGACAAGGAGAAAGATCCACTTAAATTAAACGCAGTAAGCACACTTTGGGGGGTCAAGGGAAGGAGAATAAAGATTTAAAAAACAAAAGCATTTCATTTAAACAAAACCAAACCAACTTCCTCACAGGAAGTCCACTAGCAACAGGTGTTAAGAGGGCCAACACGTTCATTGACATAATTGACAGGGTCATTTCTGCTCTTGCTATGATAATTATGCACCAATTGATGGATGATAATTGGTAGATAAGACATAGGAGTAGGATAAATCCATTATGCTGTAATTCTCCCCAGGTGACAGGAGCAAATATCCACTATAGCCTTCTGCCGGGTTTGTGGCTGGTAAACTTTTGCTTCCTTGAGGAAAGCAGTGTCTGAGTGGGTGTGTTCAGAGCGAGCTCCTGTGCAGACTTAAGCAGCCCACCTGGAGGAGGACCGCACAAAAGGCAGAGACGACAAGTTACTGCAATTTCAGTGAGGTTGCCTGCTGCCCTGTGGCCTCTGGGAGAAAAGCTTCACAGGTTCATTAATTTAACAATGACAGAGCACCAGGCAGTGCCAATGAGCCAACCGCACACAGGCCGCACACAAACCTCAACACCAGCATCTCCACCAGGTTCTCCGCAGGCCAAGGAGGCAGCCGGGATCACTCCCCCTCGTTCTCACGTCACGGTGGGCAGGAGAGCTTCTTGAAGGCCTGTCATACTTAGTAAACACAGGCTGTGTTTTAACATGTAAAATGACATGTGATTTTGGTGATCCTAAAAACAGTAACTCAAAATGATGGAGCTTCTCGAGCCCCCGGCCTGAATTCCTTTTCACAGCTTTTGGATTTCAGTCTCGGGGCTGTAATTCCTATTACACTACTGGGGCAAATTGTTTTATGCCCTTTCCAATGTCAAAAATAAGCCTGTCAAATTTAAATGATTTACAGTTCGCAGACTTAACCTTTATGATACGCAAGATAAAAATCCTAACTACATTATTTAGTCATAATGTCAGCTGGCATGATAATGGAATTAAAAATCCAAATTAACACCCCCTACTTTCCCTTCCCCTGCTGAGATGAGCTGTTCAATAACATGTGATGCAAACGCTCCTCGCCCCTCCTCCTCCCACGGGAACACGGACACACGCAGTGGTGTGAAGTGCCTGGCAGACGGACATGCTCAGAGCCCTATCTGCAGGGGAGATGTTCAAGTTCAGTCATGAAGTGTGGACAAACACCCACAGTGGTTACACGACAGCGAGTGCCCTACTCCCCAGGGTCAAAGCAACACCCACGCAGTCCAGCCTCACTGCGCCCACCTGCCAGTGCCACCCTACCAACTACCTTCACAACTGGGGGTCACAAGGGTCCTGTTTTTAGGAACAGGGGACCCTTAAAAAGTGCAGCCTGGGAAGGCTATATGTAGGAACCAAGCAAATACCTTGCTTTGTGATCCCTGTTCCTGTCTCTGAACTGTGACTTTACATCCCAGATCAGCTTGGAATCTTATTGCTAGATTCTCTGTTTTGCTCACAGAATGAATGCACCTAACCTTGACTATACAGCACTAGAAGAAGGAATGAGGGGTGGCGAGTGATGTGGCAAGCTCTTTATGACAAAGCTGCCCATCTGTTGTGCTGCCAACCTTCTGGGGAAGATGACAGACAGGAAAGTCAACATCAGCAGAGAAAGCCCCTCTTTAGGAGCCTGTACCTCACTCGGACAAACCCAGCTCAGAAATGAGGTGTTGCTTCCATGACACAAGTTATCACAAGGGACAGGATTCTTCTGAAAGCTCCCAGAAGTACACATGATTTTCCTAACTTCTTGGGTGTGAGAGAGAGCTAAGATGGAAAAGCAACAGGGGCATTAAAACATGGAGTGGGAAAGAGTCTGTATTTTTTGCAAATATGACTCTAAACTCGATTCCACTCGAGCTCTGACTGTGCTCAAGATGAGAGGCTGAAGGAAGAATCAGAAAAATTCGAGCCCACGGTTCTTTCTTGTGACGGAGGGGGCCAGGTGGAACCAGGGGCCAGAAGGTTATTTCCAACCATGACTTGCCCTCCTCTCTCTGGCACAGACGGGATTCTGGGGCGTGACACCTGTTCTAGTCAGTTGAAAAGAGGTCACCAGCAGAGGGCAGAGGGGCCAAGCCCCCTGTGACGTTGGGCAGCAGTGAGAGGTCTGGCAAGCTCTGAATGTGGGACTTCAGTTCCTTGCGGACCTGGGTGACTCGCGCAAGCTTCTGTTTGTATTCCTAGGGAGACAAAGAGAAGACAATGCAGTGAGCTATGCGTGTGTGCTCTCCCCCTCCACTCTCCTTCCCGCCGGACCCACCACATCACCACGCTAGGGTTTCCGAGCTCTCAGACGTGGAACTTTATCCAAGAAGGAAAGCAGAGTACAACACTGGCAAGAATTGATTAAATGGTATTCAACATAGCACCTGAGATTTGGAAGGAAAGGCTGTGACATTTAACATTTGCATTCTCTTTTAATTGGCTCTGAACAGTTTCAAAAAGCCTTGTAAAATAAATAGAGGCTCAAACTTCACAATTATTTTGAAGGTTTCCACCTAGCCATGGCTAGAGAGATCACTATAAAGTTCTATTTCCTATGATAAAGCTTAGAGATGAACCCAGACCAATTACTTTCACAAATGAGCACCACCCAAGTTCAAAATGCTCCACCTGCCTCCACCTGTGCCTCATTCCATGCCGAGTAACCACAGCAAGTCTCCCCCACCCCTATCCTCCAAACATGCTGCCAGGCTTACCTTCTAAGCCCCGCTTCTTGAAGCCGGTGCTCTGAGGTGAAGGTCCCCACTTGCTATCTCGGTGACCTAGAGCTCCAGGCCTGAAAGCAGCTGCTCCCCAAGTGCATTTCTCACAACTTCCCAATCCCTCTGCGCAGGCCACGGCCCACACAGCCACTTGTTCAGGACAGTCCTTAAGCTTAGAGGTCTGACTTCTCCCAATTCTGGTGTAACCTCGCCTTCAGCCCTCTGCCCACCTGCCTGAGCACATCCTTCCCCTTCATCTGAGACTGCTCCCCAGCGCTCCCTCGTGTGGGCGCATGCCTCACAAGAGCAGGCTGCTCTGTGCCCTCGCCAGACAGAGTCCATTTGCACATCCCTCTAGAGTATGACTACCCCGATAGAACAGGGCAGATTTTTTTCTTTCCACAGCTCCCACAAAAAGGTACTCTTGATCTATCTGTACAGAAAATTGGGCCATGTGAGGTCTGGGGATTATCTTCTTCCCTTCTAGGTGTTGCCACAGGATAAGGAGGTCCTTTTCTTGCTATGTAAAACCGTTCCTGCATTAATATAACCCAAAGCGCTGGCGGAGACTTGCAGACCTGGGAACACTGGTGCTGACTCTGCCTCTAACTTGCTGTGAGACGAGGGGTGTGGTCCCCTCCTTTACCCATGTGAAAGAGGGGACCTGGAGCACACCACCAGACAGACTTCAAGGTCTAAGTTCCTTGATGCTCAACACCTTTTGCAGACTTGGGGGGGGAGGCAGAGGGTGTGAGGCCTTGTGTCAATTATTAATAATGACTCTCCCATCAAACCAGTAACTTCAGAGGGCCAGGACCAGACCCACCTGCTTTCCCCAGCATCCACCCCGTCCTGCAGTGCCAAGTAAACAGTAGGTGTTTAGCACATTTGCCAAATGAATCAATGCACAACACAAACATTATGTATAAGCACACCACATTTAGTAATCTTCCTGAAACCTGGACTTGGGTCACCTTTCAGTCTGACAATGGAGGCTAACAATGAACATGAGGATCTAAAATGCCAATGTTCCTTTGCTCTTCCTGCATGAACATTCAAGTGAAGTTAATAAAAAGCATGAAGACCAATGATCTCTAGGCACGGATTTATTCAGTAAACTCCTCCTGAATGCTGAAACAAAAGAGGGTAAAAGGTACCACTAGCCTCAGCCCAAATTCTCTGCCCCAAACTGAGAAAATGAAAGCCACTTCATTGGGTGGGAGTTACCCACCCAAGCCAACCACATCACTTTTGAAGGAGCTCATCGACAACTGTTTGAAAATCACCAAGTTTCCTGTGAGCCGAGGGGCCAGAAACCAAGGCTCTTCACTCTTGGGGGATTGTCAAACTAAAAACTCAGCAAGTTCATCCACGCCAAAAGCAAAGGCAGATAACTGCATCAGACCCCATCCGAACAACTCACGCAGGCGACTAAACATCCACCTGCTCCTCTTTGGTAGGGGAGTAAGTGCGTGTGAGTATGTGTGAGGGGTGTCCTGTCATGCTTAGGCTAATACTCTATTCTAGATGTCACCAACAAAAGTCCATTTAAATGAAAGGAAATACATTCCAAGAGAGAGCCCTCACTTCAGTCACTGTGAAAGCCGATGGACCCTGTCCACACCTCCTCCTGCCACTGGGTTACTCTTTTTATGGAAGGTCTAATTTAAGAACAAGCACAAGGGCCCAGGAAGAAGGTATCCCTAGAGAGTGAGTGTGGCTGGTCACTGACAACCATGAAAAACCATCAAGCCTGTAAAAATAACCAAAAAAGACTCGTGTGACAAGAGGTTTAAATATCTCAGCAAGGGTGGCTTGGTACATATACACTGAATAGCCAAACAGGTAGAGACTGCACCTAAAGCACAATGCGAGAGACAGGCAAATGGCTAAGCTTGCTGTCCCAAGGAAAGATGGGCAGATTAAAGTCCATGCAACCCTTGAGCAGCTCAGGTTATGGCGACAGGGATTCTGCAGGCCCTAAACAGACTCGGTATGGACGACTTTGTGATGTCTCACTCTTTCCTTTTTTTTAAATAGATGCAGGCTTTCCAAATAAAGTCAGCTATAAATGTTGCCATGGACTGCCAAAAAAATAGAGTGAACCCAAGCAAAACTACCCTCCAAACACAACCTACAACCTTCAGCCTTCACTCCCCCACTCTCCCACTTCTTATGCGCCCTGAATTGAGTCAGGGCGCTCCCTGGCTAGCTCCTCTTCCAGGTTATTCTCTTTGGTTATGAACAGGCAAAGGAGACAGAGCTCAGGAAAATCCAAGACTCTCCTGCCCTCTGGCAAAGTGTGGTCTGCAAGTTGCCACAAGTCATTCCCTGAGCGACTCTTGCTCTCTCAGTAGAAATCCAGACCTCCTCCTATGATATCCCTAAAACCAACTTCATGTGATGAGGTCCCCTCGGAGCATACTGCCTCACTGAAGTGTGCTGTATCCCACAATCTTTTCAGGACACCAAGTGCCACTCTTGTAGAGAAACCATGGAAAGGTGATCACAAGTTCCTTGTTTAGAATATCTTCCATCTAATACAGGACTAAGCCTTTAATCTAACACTCCTGATGCCCTGCCTGGTGTCCAGGAATTTGAGAAATCAGAACCCGCACCACTGACACAGCAGGACAACACTGATGTGGCACTCCTGCCTGGCTGCTTTTCTCCTTACCTGTCACTCCATCTCAGCTGTGGTTCGCAACACGGCTCTGTCCTGCACTCTCACCTTTAGGCACCTGCCTTTCTGCCCAAAGCAGACAAGGCAAACCCATGAGCCCCGCTGCCTTTCCTTTCCTGCCCAGACATAATCAGAATGCGCATTGAGGGCTGGGTATACCTAAGGCAGTCAATCTGTTCAGGCAAAATTGCTGCAGGGAAGTCCATCAGACCCATTACTGCTACTTTGTTTCAGGATCCTCAAGCTGGGGGCAGGAGCCTGTGATGACCTGTCTAGGTTAATCTGTCTGCCAAGCAGTGTTTAAAGCGTAGATGGTAAGGCCCAATGTGTAGTTGAGATAATGCCTAGCGTTTAGCTCCTGGCAGAGCTTTGGAATCTTCAGCTCACAGACATTCTAAACTTGCAGGAGAAAATGTCTATAACATCCCTCTGCTTTCTGTGGATTCAGCCAACACTGTGAACTAACTCAGACCAAGACAGTTTGCTCAGGGAACAGAGCTTACACATTCTTTGCCTTTTATGGTTGGAGCAGTGAGCCAGACCTCACATGCTGCAGATGAGCTTGGGGTAAGAGGGTTAGAATGACAGGGGCTGACAGTGCAATGACCTTTCTACAGGAATTTCATGTTCAAGACAAGCAAAATTATAAGCGTTTCCTTTAACAACTCATGTAAGAAATACTGATCAACATGTAAATATTGTCAAACCTATTCTTTCTTGCTAGAAAGTATTTACATAAGAAAAATCCACATTAGCGATTACACCATGGGTGGAGCTTGACTTGGAGACGCTCTTCAGCATCCCAAATCCCTTTACTGTGCCCTGTTGTGCTGTTGGACATATGATACATAAAAATCACCCCCTGCTCGGCTACCTCCAATTAAGAGTCATAAAGGGTTATTATGCACGAAGCAGTTTATGAAGGCCCTGGATAAAGGTGACCTGCCATGCTGAATCTGAGTGGAAGAACTGCCTCACTGCACGGGGCTTCAGAATCAAGCCAAAAGAAGCTAGCCCTCACCGGAGCATGCTTTAACACGCCGCTCAGCACCCTCCATCCTGCCGGGAGACTCACGTGCCACTCAGGTCCACAGGACCTACACACACAAAGCTTAGCCCCTTCGTAAACACTTCCTTCCTTTCACTCATTCACGTCTTTGGAAAACAAAACACACAAATTATATTTGGATTGAAAATAAGAATGCTGCTTTTAATTTTTCTTCAGAGATCCACGCAGGAACAAAAACCATCACTGACCTGCACCTCTCTCCCAACCAGCTCCATGCTCCTGTATGAATTAGTGGCAGCTGCGACATTTCAAAATGATACACTCTGGGGTATCACAGCAGGGCTGGAGCTGCTGGGACAGATGCTGGGAAAGATGCAAGGAAAAGAAGAAATTGTGGTTCCAATCCTAATGCTGGGGGCCTCTCAGCTCCATTACCAAAGCCAGTAGTAAAGGCACAAAGAACTTCCCACAAGGGGAAAAAAAACAAAATGGCTAGAATTAGAGGAACGTTCTCAGAGCAATCCAATGTTCCGTCAGGAGAGTCAAAAGCGAATGGACTTCTCAAACTTGAAACACTGCCACAAAGCGTTCTTCCTTCTGCCCTCTACACAAAAGGCAATAATACAGAGTTGACTGCCACAGCAAAAATCCCAGTGTGACAGGGATTGGAAGAAGCAAGAAAAAAAACCCAAAAAGTTATGCTTCTATACGTAGACTAATACAAATGATAAAACAATAATAAAATTAATTTTAGGGTCAGGTAACTTTCCAAGCCTTAATGTAATCATAATAAAACTGAATATTTACATCATAATAGATGCCTATAAAATGATTTAAAAGGACTGGAGCTCAGCAGTTACAGTGCTTGCCTGGCATGCGCAAATACGCGAGTTCAAACCCCATAGCACCACGTACACAATGAAGTGTCTGAACAATGAAAGCCACATGAAAAACTAAATAAAATTGATTGTCTCTCTCTCTCTCTCTCTGTCCTTCTCTCTTTAAAAAAAAAAAGACTTAAAGATACTTATTTAAAAACAACAATGCCTAAACCAGATAAAACTAAAAAAATAAAGACAGCCTATTGATAATTTTTTTTCCTCTCTGAAGTTAACCATCAAAATGGTATGCTTTAGAGGCTGGAGCGGTGGCTCAGCAGTTACAGTGCTTACCCAGCAAGCAGGAGGACCCGGGTTCAAACCCCAGCACCATATACACAACTAAGTGTTGGAGAAACAAAGGCCATAAGGAAAGATAAATAAAACTGATTACCTCTTTCTCTCCCTCTTGAGGAAAAAAAAAGTATGCTTTATGAAGGGAATGAAGACCCCCATGAACTGGATTCCTCAGCTATCATTCTAATGGAAAGCCAGTCACTGATGCCAGGCAAACACAAAGGCACAGACCATTCAAACTGTCTCTCCATCTGGGCTGAACACTGGAGTCACACATCCTGAAGGGCCGCTAAGAAACAGCAGAAATGAGAAATCACTTTTCACACAAAATCACCTTCAGCAATGCTGTCACCATAAATGCTCACAGGTCTGCCCACACGGCCTACAGTTTACGTCTCTCTCCCTTTAAGCAATAAAAAGACCAATTCCCTTCCATCAGCAAAAGAAAAAAGAAGGAAAATACATGTTTCCTACCTCCAAAGGCCTGAATACATCACATCCCTCCCACTGGAGGGAGGTGGCTGTGGCAAAATAGAAAGAACTCTGAGTCAGAAAATCCAAATCCGAATCCTACTCTCCCTGCCTGAAGGGTGACGGATGACTTCCCTTGGCCCTGAGATGTGAGACAAGAATGGAAACAATGCCTGTACTGCAGGTTGCTTATGAGGCTTAGAGGAGCCCGACACCTGCTGAACACCCGCTGAACATTCAGTGTGAATTAGCGGACCTAAGGGGGAAAGAACATTCGGCCCTCCCACATTCTATGAGCAACACTTACTCTTCTTGATTTGCACATTAAGATGAGAAACAGGAGCAGAAGGAAAGGTGTGTTAATGGAACATAAAATCCTTCTTTCAACCAAACATTTGAGTATGTCCTTAAAATTTAGCACATTAACTAGATGCTTCCTTAAGAGCAGAAAGGTCCTTTGACACCGTTTCTTCTTTAAAGATCTGTTGTCAAGACTAGAAAATAAGTCTCCAAATCCATCCATTACAAGCCCAGAGAGACAAAGGAATGTGTCTGCAGGAAGCCTAGCCTCATGGAACACCCTCAAGGCGGAAGGAATCCCTGCTGCGGTATGCTTTGGCTTTGCCCAGACGTGAACAGAGCGCCACTCCGACACCAGCGTGCTGGGCTACTCTGCTATCAGGATAGGATTGGGCATGCAAGAGCAGCTATATAGGCAGCACTTAGATGTGTAGGGGAATGGTCAAATGATCCACAAATGGAATGACAAACTGTGGGCTCTGAAGGAGAGAAAGAGCTGAGACAGTATATATGGGTAGGGGCATGTGGCTGTAAGGTGTGGGGGTCTGAGGGAAGACTTCCCTTTGCAAATACTGTGTGACTTCTAAAGATGAATAGAAATCAAGCAGGTAAGAGTAAAGTGGTGGAAAGTAAAGGGGAAGAGTACTCCAGGTAGGTGGAAGGAAGGGCACATAAATAGCCTAAGAGTAAAGAAGCCAAGATGGACAAACACCACAGAACACAGCAAGAGACAAGGCTGATGAGGCCAGCAGGGGCCAAAGCAGCCAGCAGGGACAGGAGACAGGCAAGGGGCTGGGCCCAAATTTTAGGAGCAAAGTGGAGTCATTTAAATGTATAAGCAGGGGAATAACAAGTTCAAAGCTGCATACTTGAAACATCATAGGGATCTAAGAGAGGGGAACATAGGGTGTAAGAGCAAACAGACTGATAAACGAGCCTATAATGAAAGTGGATGCAGGCAGAAAGGAGGAGGACAGTCAAGAAAAACTGAGTAGACAAAGACCAGTTTGGCTTGGTGACTACTCAACTGTGGAACACAGGGATGGGAGGTCAATCTGGCAGAGCGCAGCAGAGGAACTGAGAGGGACTGAGACAAAAGGAGGTTGAAGTGACAGATCCATGAGGTGGGAAAAACCAGAATGAACACTGGGTGGGACCCAGTGTCTGGTTCTGAGGACTGGTAATGCCACTCTCTGAGGTTGAGAGAAGGAAAACAATGGTCTGTCTCCCCATACTACCGGAAGTGTCTGGGCTACTGAAGACGTTAGCATATGGGTGGTAACCGAATCCAGTTTAAGTCACTCAAGGAAAAGGTTCAGTGTGAGAAAAAGGCTAACAACATACCAATATCTGCAGGACTGACAGAGAAAAGCTTCGTGAAGTACAAAAAGGTAGACTAGAGGGGCTGGAGCGGTGGCCCAGTGGTTACGGCGCTTGCCCAGCATGCGCAAGTACACAGATTCAAACCCCAGCACCACGTACACAACTAAGTGTCAGATCAACAAAAGCCATGTGAAAAAAAATCAATAAAAATTGATTCTGACTCTCACCGTCCCTCTCTTTAAAACAAACAAACAAACAAACAAAAAACACACAGTATATTAGGAGCTGGAGTGGTAGTTTAGCAGTTATGACGCTTGCCTGGCATGCACAAGGACGCAGGTTTGAACCCCAGCACTGCGTATACAACGAAGTGTCAGAGCAATGAAAGCCACATGAAAAACTAAATAAAAATTGATTCTCTCTTTCTCACTGTTCCCTCTTCCTTAAAAAAAAAAATCATAAAAAAAAAATCATAGTGATAAACACCACAGAGAAGGGTGGAAAAGAGGGGAAGACAGAAGACAGAGAATTTCTTTTGGCTTTTGAGATTACGCTGCTGCAATGGGGGTCTGCCGACAGTGCTTCAGAGGAATGACTGTGACGCAGCAGGTGAAAAGGGATACACGGTGGTGGCTGGATGGGACAGTACTGTGGAGGACGTGGCTCATATGAATGTGATTATCTTTTTTAGTACTAGAGCAGCAAAGCAGGCTGCATGCTGAGGACACCCTCAGCTTGGAGACTTCTTCCAAATACAAGAAAGTCAACTGGCCCTAACCAAGGAAAGGTGGAAACTAACAATTCAGCTTAGTCAGGCAGATACCAGAAACTATTGCCCCACATGAAAAGTTGTTATTTTGTAAATGAAAAAAATAACATCAAAGATAAAAATGGGCCCCAATGCAGAAATCCAGGAAAGGCCTGGAACGGGCAGTGCTGCTCATCATTACTGACTCACGCTTGGGGAAAATGGGTGCTTTATAAAAAGAACTTCTACTGTGAGCAAAAGAAAAGAACCCAGAGAAGCACCTGATACACCACTCCAGGCATCAGGAAGAGGAGAGTGTGTCATTCATGACCACCGTCAAAGCTCCAAGAGTTGAAATTTGCAAAATCCAACCCACGTTAAATTTTATTGTGCTTGAAATTCTTGAAGCAGCTAATGACTGAATTAAGCAGAGTGTTGACCACATTCTTCCTCAAGATGTTTAAAGATGAAGAGTCTACATAAGGAAGAGAACGAATAGATGGACAAAACCACAAAAGCAGCTGGATGGTACTGCTTTTTAGGTAAGTTAGTTAGCCATGAACAGGTGGGCAGAGGGAAAGGACAATGACAGACAGACATCAGGTCCCTGTGACAAGAAAAATCCAAGAGCCATAATACTGAAACCATGGGGAATATTATTTAAACAGATAAGCATCTGGGAATGGGATCTGTAATGCCTAACCTCCAACAAGCTGTAGAGATCCAAAATCTCTGGAGGGAATTATTACTTAACATCCTAGGAACTCCAATCAAAACAAGCAAACATCACAGAAGCAGGGTCTGGCACATCCAGACTCCCCCCCAGCCACAACTAATTACACCCCTCCAGAGGCACTATGGTTTCCAGATACATGCCACCATTATCTCCTGCAACCAACCTCCCTCATTAGCGAGACTGTCACAATCATCCTGTCAACCAGAATATTGTGGCCCTCACAAAGAAAGTTTGCTGAGGGCTATCCAAAAAGTAGTAAGCCAACTACAGGGCAGCCAGGAAATCAAGGCAAGAACAAAGGACTCCTTAAAAACTCCAGCCCTTTAAGATAGGAGGATGGAAGAAAATATTCTAGGCATATGGTCCAAAAAACCAAGCGGGGGTATCTACTCTCTTATACATAAAGTGGATTTCAAGGAAAAATTAATCAGGAGAGTCAAAGCCACTACATCTTAGTAAAGAGAACAACCCAACAAGAAGATATAACCATAGTACATATTTATGGCCCAAATATCAATGCACCAATCACATGGAAAAAATACTCCATGACATTGAATGCCAAATAGAACACAAAATACTGGGGGATTTGAACATACCCTTATAACCAACAGACAGATCATCAAAACAAAAAGTAATAAAGGGAGTTCCAACCTCAACTTCACTATAAATCAAATGGACTTAACAGACATCTATAGAATATTCCACCCCCAAACAGTGGAATTTACCTTCTTAGCAGCGCATGGTTCTTTTTCTAAAATAGATCATATTCTAGGCCACAAAGGTAATCTTAGCAAATAGAAAACCTCTGGGACAGTATAAAAGCATTTCTAAGAGGAACATTTGTAGCACTGAGTGCCTACATTAAACGATTAGAAAGATCCCAAATAAGTAAGTTTATGTTTCACCTCAAGTCCCGAGAAAAAGAATTAACCCCCAAACCAGTAGAAGTCAGGATAGAATCAAGTTCAGAGCTGAAATCAATAAAATTGAGAATTAAAAAGATACAAAGAATCAATGAAACCAAGAGTTGGTACTTAAATAAAATCAACAAACATTTAAGCCAAACTAATAAAAAGAATGAGAAGAAGCAAATCAACAAAATCAGAGATGAAAAAGGAGATATCACCACAGACTCCTCTGAAATCCAGAGGATTATCATAACCTATTTTGAAAATTTATACTCCAATAAACTAGAAGTCTGGAAGACATGGACAAATTTCTATCTAGACACATATGACCTCCCCAAATTGAATCAGACCAGTATCAAGCAATGAGACTGAAAGAGCAACTAAAAGTCTTCTAAAAAAGAAAAGCCCAGGATCTGATGTATTCTCAGCTGAGTTTCACCAGACCTTTACAGAAGAACTAACACCATTCTTTCTTAAATTATTCCATGAAACTCAAAGGGAGGGAACACTCTCAAACACTTTCAATGCGGCAAGCATAACCCTGATGCCAAAACCAGACAAAGACACATCAAGGGAAGAAAAACACGGACCAACACCCCTACTGAGCACTGATGAAAATTCCCAAATAAAATATTAACAAACACATTAAAAAACACATTAAAAAGATAATAAACTGAGGCTGGAGTGGTGGCTCAGCAGTTGGAGCACTTGCCTAGCAGGCATGAAGACCCAGGTTCAAATCCCAGCACCACTTATATAACTAAGTGTAGGAGAAACAAAGGCCAAGTGAAAAAAATAAATAAAATTATTGATTCTCTCTTTGAAGGAAAAAGAAAGAACGAACGAACGCACCATGATCAAGTGGATTTCACAACAGGGGTGCAAGGTTGCTTCAACATACACAAATCAAAAGATGTGCTTCATTACTTAAACAGAATTAAGGACAAAACTCACATGATTATCTCAATAGATGCAGAAAAAATCTTTGATAAAAATATAACACCCATTCATGTTAAAAACACTGGAGAAGCTAGGGTTGAGGGAACTTACCTGAAGGTTATAAAAGCCATCTATGATAAACCCAAAGCAAACATCATACTAAATGGAGAAAAACTAAAAGCATTTCCACTTTAAATTCAGGAACAAGACAAGGCTGTGCACTACCGCCACTCATATTCAATATAGTCCTCAAAATATTAGCCAGAGTAATGAGGCAAGAAAAGGAAATCAAAGGGATATAAATAGGAAAAGAAGTCAAACTACCTCTGCTGATATGATCCTAAATACAGAAGACCCAAAAACTTTACCACAAGACTTCTAGAGCTTATAAATGAATTTAGCAAAGTAGCCAGATACAAGATCAACACGTATAACTCAAGAGTTTTCCTATACTCCAATAGTGACTCAGACAAGGAAGAAATCAGGAAAACCATCCCATTCACAATAACCTCAAAAAAAAGTAAAATACTTGGGAATTAATCTAACCACAGTGGTAATAGAAGTACACAATGAAAACTAAGAGCACTGAAGAAAGAAACTGAAGATGTGAGAAGATGGAAAGACATCCCATGTTCTTGGATAGGCAGAATTATAGTTGTCAAAATGGCCATACTACCAAAGGGTGCATTACAGATTTAACGCAATCCCATCAAAATACCAATGGCTTTCTTCACAGAATTAGAAAAAACAATCCTCAAATTCATTTGGAAGAATAAGAGACCCAGAATAGCCAAAACAATACTAAGCAAGAAAAGTGAAGCAGGAGGCATCACAATACCTGATCTGAAATTATACCACAGAGCTGTAATAACAAAAACAGTATGATATCGGTATCAAAATAGACGTTAAGTCCAACAGAACAGAAGACACAGAGACAAATCCACAAGCCTACAGCTATCTGATATTTCACAAAGGTGCCAAAAATATATCTTGGAGAAAAGATAGCCTTTTCAACAGATGGTGCTGGGAAAACTGGATAGCTATATGCAGAAAAATGAAATTATCTTTCATCCTGAACAAAACTCAAATAGAAATGGATCAAAGACTTAGGAATCAGATCAGACGCTTACAACTGATAGAAGAAAACAGGGTCAACACCTCATCATTCCTTAACAACTTCCTTAACAAGACCCCCAAAGAAGAAGAAATAAAACCAAGAATCATAAGTGGGATGGCATTAAAGTAAAAAGCTTCTGCACAGCTAAGGAAATGATTAAAACTATGAAAAGAAAGCCTGCAGAATGGGAGAAAATCTTGGCCAGCTACCCCTCTGATAGGGGACTAACATCCAGAATATTCAAAGAACTCCAAAAACACCACCAAAAAACCCCCCAATCAATAAACGGTCAAAAGAACTAAAAAGAAACTTAATAGAAGAAACACAAAAAGGCCAATAAATATATGAAAAAAATGTTCAACATCTTTAGCAATCTGGGAAATCAAATCAATACTACATTAATATTTCATCTCACTCCAGTCAGAATAGTAAAGATAAAGAAGATGAACAACAAGAAATGCTAGCGAGGTTGGTGGGACTGCAGACTAGTAAACCTTTCTGGAAAGCAGTCATGCAGATTCCTCAAAAACTAGGGA
>PVKS010029697.1:0-25010 GCA_004027875.1 Aplodontia rufa | reverse complement strand
AGAATTATGCTTAGTGAAGTCTCCCAAGCTCAGAGACTCAAGGGCCGAATGGTTTCTCTCATCTGTTGATGCTGGCATATATGGGGAAGCAGTAGGGCAGACAGCTAATCTAACAAAACTTCAAATTGAATGACTTTCAGAGTAATAGAGGGATAGCTCTCTAGGATACTTGGAGGTGTAGGGAGGGGGAGGGGGAGAAGGGAGGGTATATGAAGAACTCATAGGAGTCTGGAGATTGGGAAGATGGGGGAACCATCCCAGAAGCTGATGTCATTCCTCCACGAACAACACATTTAACGCATGAGTTCTTCTGGGGGAAACTGCAACAGGTGAAACCCAAGGTGGTTTATCTATGCTTTGGCATTACCCCTGGATAACAAAGTTTATATACATTGATTACTACTGTTTTGATAATGTTTCCCCCTCAACTGTATTTCTATATACTTCTAATAAAAAACAAACAAACAAACCAACAAAAAAGTTCAAAACTTAAAAAAAAAGTAGTTTCTGATAATCCTCTGGATTTTGGATGAGTCAGTGGTAATGTATCTATTTTCATTTCTGATTTTGTTGATTTGCTTCATTTCACTCTTCCTTTTGGTGAGGTTGGCTGCAGGTCTGTCAATTTTATTTATTTTTTTGAAAAACCAACTTTTTTCATTGATTCTTTTGAATTCAATTTAATTGATTTCAGCTCTGATATTAGTTATTTCCTGTCTTTTATTGTATTTTATTAGATTTTTATTGGATTTTATTCTTCCTCTCTTTTGTAGGGATTTGAGGTAGAGCATAAGTTTATATATTTGGGCTGTCTCCTGACTTTCGTTGAAGTTATTCTGTGCTAGAAATCTGCCTCTTAAGAATGTTTTCATGTTGTCCCACAAGTTTACAACATGTTGTGTCTTCATTCTCATTTATTCCAAGAATTTCTTGATTTCTGTTCTCATATCTTCTTTGGTCTAGTCTTCATTCAAGAGGGTACTATTCAATCTCCAAGTTTTTATGTACTTTCTGTATTTTTCTTGCTGTTAATTGCTAGGATTATACTGTGGTCTGACAGGCTAAATGGGATTATATCAACATTTTTTGTGTTTGCTAAAATTACTTTTGTGGACTCAGATGTGATATATTTTGGAGAAGGATCATGTCCTGCTAAGAAGAAGGTAAATTCAGCCAATTTGTGATGGAATACTCTGTAGATGCCTGTTAGGTCCATTTGTTTTATACACTTGTGTAGGCTGGAGACTTCTTTGTTGATTTTTTTGTTTTGTTTTGATGATCTATCTATTAGTGATAAAAATGTGTTAAAGTCCCCCATTATTATTGTGTTGAGATCTATAAGTGGTTTAATGTCATGGAGTATTTTTTGACATATTTGGGAGCATAGGAGTTTGGTGTATAAATATTAAATGTAGTTTACATATTCTTGATGTAGCTTTCTCTTAACTAAGATGTACTGGCCTTCTTTGTCTCTTCTAACTAATTTTTGGTTGAAAACTACCAAATGCATCACTGGATTTTTTGGGCTGTAAGTATAGTTGGTTTTTTTCCAACCTTTTACCTTCAATCTGTGCCTGTCTTTGACTGTGAGGTGAGTATCTTCAAGCAGCTTATTATTGGATTTTGTTTTTTAATTCAGTCTACTAATCTGTGTTTTTTTGTTGGAGTAGTTAGTCCATACACATTCAGTTTTAGAACAGATATGTGATTTGGTTCCCTGGCATCATGACTTTTGCTGCATTTTGTGCCATCTAAGATATATTTTAGTGAGTTAGGCTTTTATTGAGTTTCCTTTGATTGTGGACTTTGGGAGTTGTTTGCTTACTTCTGTTTGAAGTTTGTATTTGAGTATTCTCTGAAGAGCTGCTTTTGTATTCATATGTTATAATTTGTTCTTATTTTGGAAAGTTTTTATTTCCCCTGTCAGATGTGAAGCTGAGTTGTGCTGGGTATAGTATTTTTGGATGACAATTATTTTCTTTCAATGTTTGAAAAATTTTGTTTCATGCCCTCCTTGCCTTTATGGTCTTGTTTGAGAAATCCACTGTGATCCTTATTGGTTTGCCTCTGAATGTGACTTGGTGTTTTTCCTCTTACCATTTTTAATATTCTTTCCTTGTTTTCTGTATTGTTCATTTTGAATTTGATGAGTTTCTTATTTACTTAGGTCTATTTGGGGTCCTACAGGCCTCTTGAATGTAAATGTCTGGATCAGTTCTGACGTGGGGGAACTTTTCTTTGATTATCTCATTGAGAAGGTTCTTTATGATATTCTTTGTTGTTGTTGTTGTTGTTCAGTATTATCCCTTGTCCCAACTACTCTCAGGTTATTTCTTCTGTTTCCATCCCATACTTCTTGGAAATTCTGATCATGATCAGTAAGTTTTCTTTCTTGTCTATCCTCCATGTTTTCAATATTACTCAACCTGCCCTCATTGTCCAATGTTCTTTCTTTGAGAGTTGAAGTTCTGTTTTCTACTGAGTTTACTCTGATGTTATTATCTTTCATTGAGCTTTTCATTTAGATGACTCTGTTTTTCAGTTCTAAGAGCTCTGCTACATCTCTTTTCAGTGTCTCTAATTCTTTGTTAAAATGATGTTACAGCTCCTGTAATTGCTCTCTTTTTACCTTCCTTAAATCTTTTAACATTTTGACCATTTTAATAATTAGAATGTTGTTACTATTTTCTAAGTTTTCATCCAGGTCCCTCTCCCTATGGAATTCTTGGCTGGGGAGTTGTGGGAGTGAGGAGGCAAATTTTTTCCCTTTTTCCTCATTTTCAGTGTCAGGGAGTGGGGCCTGAGATCTTTTCACTTTTTATTTCACTTTGGGATTATGTTGATGGATGTGGGATTTTGTCTCTTTGCTTATTTGGGCTGGGGCACAATTTATATAGTATAATTCAACAGCTGGTTCACCATCCTGTGATTTATTGTTGACCTTTACAATTTCCAATACCTAAAAAGTTAAGGGAAAATAGTCAGTATGTATAGCTAATGCTTAAAACAGATAGCATTAAACTACTTACTTTGTTCCATCTACTACTGTTTGAGTGTTCATTACCACCTAGAAGAGGAATAGAAGGATTTACAGCCATCTTCCATAAAAACCATCAGACTACATATACCTGGTTTAAAAGTAAACAACAGTTATCAAGTTCAGTGTTCACTTCAGATTTCCAGTACCTCCCTACATAAGCAAAAGTAGATTTGAGAACCATAGAAATATGATAGGAAAATAGAGAGGAACTTGTGAATTTGGAGTGAGAGCAGCAAGATAGTGCAGATGATGTAAGATATTCTGATAAAATAAAAACAAAATAAAGAAAGAGGAAGCGACTGAGTAATGATTTTAGGGGAGGGTGAGCAAGAGCAGAGAGCAGAATAAAGTTTAGGTGTTGTCAGAAGAAAGGGAAGAAGGGACTACCAGAGAAGTTCACTAGCAGGAGGTTATACAGCACAAAATCAAAATGCACTTGTCTGCAAGATTGCAACCGAAACCAACATCAAACCACAGCAAAACAAGGCAAACAAACAAGAACCCAAACCAAACCAAGCAAATAAAAAATTTAAAAAATACAAATGACAATAAAACTCAACATCTTAATGGAAATTTGGGAGAATTATGGGTTATTTCCACTGAGGAGTTCAAAATGTACAGTGAGGGTAGGTGATCACATCTGGCACCTGGGTGGAGGCACTTCCCATGTGAGATTGGGAAAAATAATTGGGAGGGCCTGTGCTTTGCTGTTCTCAGCTGGAAGTCAGATTCTCAGGAATCATCCCAGTATTCTCCTCATAGGGAGGTGGTACAGTCCTTCTCTGCCACTGCTCTGTGAATAAGCCTTTAGGCCTTCCTGGGTTGAAACCCTGGGCACTTTTGTGTCCACCTGCCCAGACTCTCATCCCACTTCAGTTAAGGCCCCAGCAGTGCCTTACAGCCTTGGGGTCCCAAGGCAGCCATGAGGAGAGCTTGCCAATCCTGGGGGAGTGGCCTCCCTCAACTTATGGAACTCCCTCTCATGGAACAGATGCCACCCCAACCTTGCCGATCCTGAGACCCTCATTGGTCCCAAATGGGCAGCTCCTGAGGCAGTCTCCACCCCAGAATTGGGGACCTGAGGAGAAGACATCAGCCCAGAATGTCCAGTCCCTGAGGTAGTCTCCACTCCAAACTCAAAGAGCCTTAAAGCAGACTCATATCTCAAATGTGCAGTCCCTAGGGGAGTCTCTGCCCCAAATTTGCTGGACCTGAGAAAGTCAGAACACAGGGGCTCCTGGAGCGATTAGTGGTCTAATGGTGTAGCACCTGGGGCAGCCTCTGACCTGAACTCATGGCTCTTGGAGCAGCTGCCTTCACTGTCTGCCTTCTCGAGATGGTGATCACCCTGGCTCCCTGGCTCTCTACAGCCATTTTGGAGGCATGTCTAAGTTACGTGCACTAATGGAGTCCCTGGTTCATCTGAGGAGCAGGAGTCCTTCTGATGTCAGAGTTCTGTGTGCCAATGCGTCCTTCCTGTATTTTCGTATGTTCTTCCCTCCCTCTGTGCCAATCCAGCAACACAACTGCTGGGTGGTGGTCCTTGCAGCCTGAGTTGTTTGGCCCCTATTTGTTTGTCTTTCCTTCTTTTAATGTATTCAAAGCTCTGCATCTCTAGTTTTTCTTGTTTGACTAGTAATGAGGTTTGTCAAAATTTTGCCATTTATCCTGCTCACAGTAAGGCACTTCTCCCGCCATTGTGTCCCACTTCATGGAGAGATCCTACCTGAGGCCCTCCTGCCAGTTGCCTTCTTCTGGGACTCATTTTTGTATTTCTTGTCATACAGGTTGGATTGCTTTTCATTTTATCGTGTGCAAGTTTATTTTCTTTTCTATCTTATTGATTCATTTCACCAAGTTTTGGCATTTTTATGCTTTGTAAGGTTTTGTATGGTATTTTGGAGATGCACTTAGTGAGGCTTAAATTGCTCAAAACCGGGCTATGAACACCTCCTTTGTGTTTTATTGGTCAGTCAAGTACTAATTGAAGACACATAGCCTTCTTCAGCACCTCCTTGTGATGGAGACAATGTTCTTTACTAATCTTTGATGAAATTTATGAAGGGTAATTATCTCTAAATCCTGGCTCACAAAAGCCCAAGTTCTCATCTTCTGCCACAAAATACATATTTAAGTCAAGCTCCTAGTTCAGTGAAATCGAATTGTTCCCTCTCCTCACCCTATCCTGCCACCAGGAGCTAAGGAATATTTTTTACCTCTCTGGTTTTCAGTTGTGCCTTGAATATCTGTATCTGAAGATTTCTCTTCTTAGTTGAGGGGTGAATTTTGTATCTTAAAGAATATTTGTTATATTTTAACATTTCCACATGGTTTTAGGGGAGGATTTTAAAAGAACTGGTCTTTAATATTTCAGGAAGTATTTATTTATAGTTGAAACTTCCAAATATTCGAAAATAAACAAAATAGCACCACAGAAGCCTCCTGCATCCCATCTAAACAATCTTATTTTTTCTATATCTTGTTACTCCTGCCAATATTATTTGAACATGTTCCAGACATGAAATTATTTCATCCACAAAGAGCTTTGTATGAACTACTGAACAACAAGGAATTTTTCTTTGGTAGTAAACACAATAATTATATTATGGTTAAAAATATTTATAATATCTTGATGTGGCTAAATACTCAATTATATAATGTACATGTGAATCAAAAGTATTGTAAATGTATTTATTAAAGAAACAGGGTCATTTGTGTGCTACAGTTTCATGCAAGCCTGTGAAATCTCTATTTCTCACAAATTAAATCTAAAGCTCTGATCTGATTTGTGTTCAATTTTTTGGCAAGAACATTTCACAGGTGGTATCATGTTCCTCCAGCAGGAGACGCATAAAGTCTGGCTGTCTCTATTTTCACGATGTTATCACCTGTTCTTTTCCAATAACTAGATTCATTCATTTAATGGGAATGGCAAAATAGTTATGTTCTAAATCTGAAATGAATTTTTAACTTTATAGTTGAGATTTTCCTAAAAAGAGCAATTTTCCTCTCTTTCAGAACAGAATGCATATAGGAAAGAAGACTCTTTAGGTTTTCCAATAATCAGATTTCTAAAATAATTTTCCCTAGTATCTTTTGATGGGAACAAATAAAATATTTTAAAGTAATATTTTATTAATTAATGGATTAAATGATATATGATGTATTATATATATTGTGGTTATTATTGCTGTTTACATCCATGTAAACCTCTTCACTGAAGAGACTATTAGAACACATATAATTATCTATTTTATCCATCAAAATAGGCAAAAATCTCAAAATAATTTCAATATCCTTTTCATTTAAGATGTAACCACTAAAACATCTTAAAGTTATTTTTTCTTTGTGCTATACATCAATAGAGGTAAGCAAATTTTTTTAAAGAGAGAAGGACAGTGAGAAAAACAGAGAGTAACATAGAGAATCAATTTGTATTGAGTTTTTCACATGGCTTTTATTGTTTTTACACTTAGTTGTGTACATGGGTGCTGGGGTTTGAACCTGTGTACTTGTGCATATTGGGCAAGTGCCGTAACAGCCTAGCCACCACTCTGGCCCCAACAAATTTTCTCTTAATTAAGTCAGAACAGATTTTGTCTGTATTGATATGCTACCAATTTTACACAAATTTAGATTTGTTTTACTTTCTTTTCAATTTTAAAGTGTTACTTCTTTTCAATAAGTAAGTTTGTTTTCAATCACTTATTAAGAATTCCAAATTCAGATAAATAAAGCAATGTATACTCATAAAGTTCTATAAATACCTCTTGTACTATGTCACTCTCTTTTAAATAGCCAATTTTAAAAAGTATGTGTCATATATTTTTATCTCTGTTTATTACACAAATGATAGTATACCACACATAATTTCCTCAATCAACTTTTTTTTTTAATTTAGAAATATACCTGGCATATTATATGAGATGTTTCCGAGTCTTAGGTTAATTGCATAATATACCACTGGGTGGATATGCCACTCTTTGTTCAACAAACGTCTTACAAATAGGTTTTTTGAGAAGACCATTTAAAATTCACACCATTACATGCTCAGGAGAGCACTATCTCCACTTCATGTTCTAGATGTGAATTTTTTTAACACAATTTGTGTTTGAGCTTAAAATGTAGAAGCATATAAATTTATTTTTTAAAATGTAAATTCTGAGATTTCATATAATTTTATTTTGTCTGATTTTTAAGAACTTTGAACTATATCTAGAATCACACATGTATCTTTATCATATTTAGATTTATTTGAACTAATCCATTCCTTCAAGATGGGAAGAACTTTCAAATTTTTTATTTTTGTCCCTATTAGGCTCATATGAATTATAAGTTTGAAAATATGCTTCCTTCTCTTTTATTAAAGTAGTTGATAAAATTGTGGTACATTTAGGAAGCAAGTGCATGAACTGAGAATACTCTAATAGTGCTGCTCCCAGAGATATTTAGCCGTTAGTCCTGTTGAAAGCAGTTTGTCATCAGGGACAATTCAACATGATTTTAACTATTGCAAATAACTTCTTTAAATGTTTTACAGAGCAGACAGACTGAAACAGTACGTTCATTTTTTTCAATTTAAAATATATAGAAAGTCAAAAATATTATAAACAGATTAGAATTTAGAAGTAGCAAATATCTCAGCTGTTCAACAAAGTATCAACTACACAGAACAAATATTGCCAAGTAACAGGAAAACAAAATGCATTAGTGATAATGCCTTAAATGCTTAGTGTTTTTCAATTTGTATTGTACCAGCCTCCTTACTTTTCTTGGCCCACACAACTCTATGAGCAAAACAGGCGAATCTAACCATCCTCATGGGAAAATCTAACACAGTAAAGAATAAATAGTTTCTGCAGTGGGTATGCAATTAGCTAACTAATGGACAAGCAAATCTAAGGAGTACGTAGATCCAACAGAGCAAATACAAAGAATTCCAACTTTGCCCATAACCTTTGATGACAGAAGAACTATAAATATTATAAGAAAAAGTACATATAAAATATTGAAAGCCATAGTAATGATAATGGAAATCGATTATTTAGAGAAGTAAAACAGATATAGAACAAAGACCAAACTTACAGTATGATATTAAATCATTTTATGTCTTTATCTCTTCAACTGAAAGTCCACTAATTCTCAAACAAATTTGGTTTGAGTTATTGATGTGTTGTTGTTATTTCTTGGTGCTGGGGACTGAATCCAGGGGCACTTTAACACAAAGTTACATTCTCAGTCTTTTTTAACATTGGTTTTATTTTGACAGAGGATGTTACAAATTTGCTGAAAAAAATTTCTGAGTTGTTGAGAATGGCCTTGAACTTATGATCCTCCTCCCTCAGCCTCCAGAGTCAATAGGAGCACAGGCATGATTGATGTTTTTAAGCTCCTACAGCAGAAACAAAATCCCTGCCTCGTTATCAAATTGATCAATATGCAACCCATATTAAGTATTTCTAATAAAAGAAAAGCAAATACATAAATAAGGAAGAGAAAACTTACAATGTTTTAAAGCTAATGGTTTACCATGTTGACTACATGTAGGGTTAATATTTCTAAGCTGAAATAAACTCTGCTATTTTTTACAATAATCATATGTGCATTTCACAGCCATTCCCATGTCATTTGTTAATTATTTGCTTATCATTTTGGCATTGGTCTTGGCAATGATTTTTTGCCAAAATATGAAAACAAAAGCACTGGCAACGAAAACAAAAACAAGCAAGTGAGACTACATTGAACTTAAAAGCCCTGCACAGCTGGGAAACAGCGAAACGAAGAGGCAGCATGTGGAATGCGGAGAAAATTCGTAAACCACACATCTGAAAAGAAGTCATATCCAAAATATATGAGACTCACATAACTAGCTAAAGACATACAAAATGGCCAATAGCCATATAAAAAAGTACATATAATCAATTATCAGAAAAATGCAAAATAAAACCATAACAAGATTTCATATCATACCTGTTAGGATGGCTACTATAAAAATGACAAGAAAAAACAAGTGTGTGAATAACAAAAGTGTGTAGAGAAGGGAACCATTGCACGTAGTTGGTAAGAATGTACTATGATTTGTCCTCCAGAGATACAGGAATCTTGATCCCCGGTGTAATGATACTGAGGTCATGCAGCCTTTAAGAGATGACTAGCTCATGGTGCCGCACACTCAGAGGAATTCCTGAATTCTCCAAGGACTGGAGTAGTTCTCACATGAGCAACTCGTCATAAAAGAGCAGACATTCTTCTACCCCATCTTGCTTCCTTTCTCACCATGTGAATGTCTTGTACCCACAATTTGATGTCATCTACTTTATCTGACATAGCTAGGTATTCCTCACCAGTGGCTGCATAGGTGGAGATGTCTGATCTTGGGCTTTCAGCATCTAATCTCACAGATTTTTGTTATAACAATCAAAATTTATTAAAACAGAATTTAAATGGATATAACCATATGGGAAATGGTATGGATTTTTGCCAAAATAAAAAAAAAATGCAGAACTATCATAATATCCAGCAATCCAACCATTGCCCATAGCTATCCAAATTAAATGAAATCATTTCATTTCAGTAGACTCTAGAGACATCTGCACTCACATGTTCATTGAAGCCCTGTTTACAATAAGTAAGAAATGGAAACAGTGTAAGTTTTCATCAACTGATGAATAGATTAAGAAAATGTGGTACATATACACATGAAATGCTAATTAGTCATCAAAAGAATGAAATTCTGTCATTTAGACAACTTGAATGGTGATTATGATCAGTGAAATAAATCAGGTACAGAAAGACAAATACCATATGTATCACTTATATGTGGAATCTAAAAAAGTTGGTCTCAGAGAAGTTAAGTGTAGAATGATGTTTGTCAGAGGATTTGGACAGTAGGAAGTGGGAGGGATGAGCAAGGAGATGATAAATAGTATTAACTTAAGGCAAAACATGTTCTGGTGCTTTATCACACAGTAGATGAGTACAGAGAATGATAATGCACTGTGTATTTCAAAATGGTAGCAGAAAGTATTTTGAATTCTTTTTCAACCAAAAATGAATGAAAAATATTTGAGAAGATACATATACATTATCTGCCTTAAATATTACACAATGTGTATGTGCATCAGGATATCATATGATATCCTATTAACATATTAATTTTTAAATATTTTTTCTGCATCAGTTAAAAGCAATATTTAATGAAAAAATTCTGTGTCCATATAAAATAGTAGAAAGACATGCTACTATTTTGTTACAGTATGATCAAACCTGGATAACATTGTGTCAAGTAAAATAAACCAGACATAGAAATACAAATTCTGTATGATCTCATAACTGGAATCTGGAACAGTTGAAATGTTGAAGGAAAGAATTGCATGGTGGTTGCCAGGAAATGGGGGCAGGGGTGTTGTTAATTTGATTATGGTCACACGACTTCTATGTAGATTAAATCATATTGTACATGTGAGGTATATTCAATCTGTATTTGAAAATTGAATATTTTTAAAATAAGAAAAAGAAGCACATCCAGAATTTGGATTGCCTAGGCCACCTGTGTCCTACATAAACATGCTGAATGACCAGAAGCTACAGATGTTGTTAGCTGTGTCCAACGAAGGATACTTCACTGCAGTGCTCCAATGGGACAAAAGCCCACTATTTACTTTTGATACAAAGCACTTAGCTCAGTAGCTGGCATGTACAGAGCTCACTAAAGTAAATGTTTATCCAGCAAACATAACCCCCAAAAATAGCAACCGAAGGAACAACAATTCAACATCATCTACTATTTTTCTCTAATAATTATTTTTATTTTATTTTTGCATTTTTATTTCTGCATTGAAGTTGTACATAACGATGGCAACTGTTTTCACATAAGCCTACATACACACATAAAGAAGTATAGTTTTGCTAATATCCCACCCAAGCACTCCCCCCCCCCTCCTGTCCCATGGTCTTTTCTTCTGCTGGTAGGTACAGAATATACTTCCCCCGAACCTCATATCCTCCTTTACCTCCCTCCCATCCTTCCTCCCCTCTCCCCTTCTCCTTTCTCTACTCTACTGACATCCTTTGGTTCATCTTTATTTGTATTTGAACAGTGCTTTACATAATCTTATCCTTCTCTCCCCCTTTCCTCTATTTTACTCTATTTTCCACAAATGAGAGAAAACATATGACTTCTGAGTTTCTGAGTTTGACTAATTTTCTTTAGTATGACACTCTCCATTTCTATCCATTTGACAGTGAATGCCGTAATTTCATTCTTTGCAGTAGCTGAGTAGAAATCCATTGTATGTATATACCACAATTTCTTAATTCATTCATCTAGTGATGGGGCATTTGGATTGATTCTATAATTTAGCATTTAGCTATTGTGAATTGTGCTGCAATAAACATTGATGTGGCTGTGTTGTTGTAGTATGTTGATTTCAGGTCCTTTGGGAAGATCCCCAGGAATGAGATAGCTGGGTTATATGATGGTTACATTCCTAGTTTTTTGAGTAATTTCTGTACTGCTTTCCAGAGTGGTTGAACAAGTCTGCAGTTCCACCAACAATGTGGAGTTGTTCCTTCTTTTCATCTAGCAGTTGTTTTAACTAATATTTATTTTTACAAAAATATGTTAAAAAATGAGTTCCTTCACATCCTAAAACATCCTTTGTCATATAAATTTTTTTGTGTGTGTGCTATAAAATGCTCTCAGATGGATCAAAAGAGCTGACACCTATGTTTTGCTATATTATAGCTGCCTATGTATTTTCTTTAACTGAACACAGACTTTCTTAATAAAAGTATTTGTGAAAAAATCAATTTGTCTGATAAGGTAGATTAGGAGAGTTTGGTCTACTTCTGAAACATGATATATGGATACTTAATGCCTAGTTAAAGGTAGTAACTATATGTAGTAATTATATATCTTTTAAATTATTTTTAGGGAGCCTCACAATATGCAATAAATATAGAAGTAGCTTATGCTTCACGTTGCAAGCTTCCCTAGACATGAGTTTAATATTTTTGTTTGTTAATATGAGATCCCACTTTATTGCAGGGAGGTTCTCTGCTAAGAGCATTTACATTTGTGATCCTCAGGGTGGTCATAACAGATGTGGCTAACAGCGCTGACTTTGAATCTGTTTCCTATGTTCTTTCCCTGGAAGACACTGATATACCATTTCAATGGGTGACTTGAAGAGATTCGTAGAGATTCTCAGAGTGGAGAGGAGTAAGGAGTGAATCAAGATGAATTGTGTCACCTACAAATAAATGATACTATAAATGCTTGAAGGTGAAATGCCTTTGAGCACCTGAGAAGCCACTGGAGTTTTCAGGGTGATGGAAGAGGATGAAGCTAAGTGTAAGAGTATGTGGTTTTTTCAGATTGATTGAGTGATGCAAGTAAGTCTTGTGCAGATCGTTTTACTTAAAGGGAGGAATGGCATTTTTGAAGTTTAATTGAGGTAATTTTTTCTATTATTTTCTTTTGTTCTTTGGGCTCTGATTAACTGAGATATGAGAGTTGAAGAACAGTGAGATGCAACAGAAGAGCAAAGAGAAGAGAAAGGAAAGCAAAGTTGCCTTTGAGTGTGAAACCCTATCTCAATGGGAGGAAAAGAGATAGCCTGAAATGGGAGGGACTGGAAGAGGACAGAGAAAATTTAACCCATGATAGGAGGGCCCCAGAATGAAGTAATAGATGAAGAGGCACAAAGCATACAAGAGCAGTCAACATTCAGTGTGTCCCAACTCTTGAGAAAATGCCCTCCTTTACCCACCCCTGGGAGCTGACAAACTCCTGACCTACAAGCATTGGACACCAAGCCTCACCTGTGCTAACAAATAAATATAATTTTCCTTTCCACTGGCCAAGAGGACTTTCTTGGTCAGCATCCAAGGTGCTTTCTGGGAATGGTAAAGCCATCTGACACTCCTTAGTTTCTACTTGCTTAAGAAAGCTTGACTTGAAAGATTCTTTTTAATTTGCATGGGAAATTTTAGAAAGTGGACTCTTTGCTATTATGGAAGAAAAAGTATACAGTCCAGTTGTAAAGAGGCAACAAGACCTTATTTAAGACTATCTAAACAGAGGTCAAGATTCTTATACCAGGAGACAGAGCTGGACCTCCACAATGAGTAGAGCAGAGACAAGCAGGGATTTGTTACTGATGTGCAGGAAGCACTTGGTTAGGTAGCAAAAGTAGAGGAGGGAAAACTTGATTAGATATCAAGTGTTGGGAAAGCTCCCTAAACTGGTTTGCCAGTCTGCTAAAACTAGGTTGAGCAGGGCCACAACCCAACGAGGCCTAGTTGAAAGGAGCAATCAGACAATGCTGCCTAAAGTTTGTCCAAGCAGTGAGTCCTTGCCAATACCCGGATGAAGAGCAGCCTCTTTTCCCTTCCCACCTGTCAACCTCTATCAGTCTGTATCCTCACTGTTCTCCTAGCCACATTGTTTATATAATAATAATCTGCAGGGAAAAAAAAAACCCTGACAACCTGCTTAATGACATTCATTTTTTATGGACATTTGTGCTGCCAAATGCCACCATGCCTAGGGCAGAGTTCCTTGCTGATGGCCTGTTTGTGAAGGAAAATCATCAGGTTAAATGATCAGCCTGCCTTTCTTTAGTTGACAATCTAGCATTCTGCAAAGTATTTAAAATAGTTCTATCTTTAAAAGTAACCACCTCTACTCAACCTTTGGTGAATCTATACCAGTGGATCCTGGCTCATGCAATAACTTATAGAACTTTGTATATGTATAAACATTTAGATACGGTTCTGGACAGTCTGAACCAGAATCTATCCAACATGGGCAAGAGATGGGGACAGATTTGTTTTTTACAATGTTCACATGTTTTTGCAATGTGAATGAATATACACATTTTGGAAAAAATCATCAAGACAAATATTCTCCAAGGCAATACTCATTCCTCAGAGTTCACACTAAGCATGTCGGGTCATCAAAATATCAAGAAAAAATGGAAGGGAATGGATTATCATAGTGTTTACGGTATAGATAAAAAAGTAGTTATATAATTGTGCAATTTTAGTTGCAGCTATCAATTATTGAGAGCATTCTCTTTACCAAGCTCCATAATATGAGACTGTACAATCCTTACACTGGGCCAGGATGTCACTATCTTTACTCTGGGGAGACAGCTGAACCAGTAGAGGTTAAATAATGTCACCAAAGTCATGCAGAATTGATAGGATTAAGAATCAGACATCATTTTCCCTTTTATTGTAATACATCCTCAACATTTTATCCACTTGTATTTTTTGCTTTAATTAATAGTTGCAGTTATCTAGTGAGGTTGGAGGTCAAAGAAAGATAAAATAAAAAATAAAACCACCCATTGGCCCATTATGAAGTTAACTACTATTAGTATTTGAAATGCTCTTACATCTTTTGCACAGGCTATGCAATACAAGTAGCTTTTATTTATGATGTGATATACAACATACAGGAATGCATTCTGCTTTAAAAAGATATTTACCACAAGCTTTTCCCCACATCTTTGAAAATTTCATCCTCTATGATCTATCGCTTAAAATTCTATTTGTAAAATGTAATCATTCTCCTGTGTTTATACTCCTTGTTTCTTTCTTAGATTTTGTAAATAACATTGATGCCTCAGTAAAGGCATCACATAAAATAAGTAATGTGATAAAAATATATAAATATACACATATTCATTATGTATCCAAATATCTTTTTTTTGGATGTATTTCTAAAAAACTCATTTGTTTGTATAAGCAAATGACTTAAAATTATAAATATATTATATTAATGTTCTTCCTATAAAGATGCATGTCTTTGTCTGCTTGGATTTCTAAAACAAAATTCCTTGACTAGGTAACTCAGCAGGAGAAATTCACCTCTCATCGTTCTGGAGGATGGGCAGACTAAGGTTAAGAGGCTGGTCAGTTTGGTTTCTGGAGGGAGCCCCTTTCTGGTTTCTGGACAGGTGTCTTCTCTGTGTTCAGGGTGATAGAGCTCTTGTAGGAGCACTAGTCTTATCACAAGCACTCCATCTTGAAGGCCTCTCTAACCCTCTGAAGGCCCTGCCTTCTAAAACCATCACATTAATGGTCAGATACAGGATGCACAATTTTGGCAGGGAGGGCACAGGCATTCAGTTCATAACAACATATACATACTTAAAACATATGCATACTTAGCAGTATATAAAGTGATTTCCATGAAATCAGTGAATTCTATAATTATCATCTTTGCTCATATGATACAGCGGTATCTTGAGATCATAGTTCTCACCCCTTCAGTTAACCATTTATATATATTCTTTTAGAAATGTTTGTTTCCTTTGTTTTTCCTTAGGATTTTTACCTAGCAGGAACAATAATATACTTTCTATGAATCATTTACCATATGCCAGGCATCCTCTAAGTGATCTGTATTAATTGTATAATGCGCTCTTAACAGGACTATAAATAAACACTTCTGGTCCTGAGGCCCAGAGATGGGAGAGAGGTTCCCAGGGCTACTGGCTAACATGCTGCTTTTTAGAAACCTGGTGATCAATGATTTCTTATCATCCATTTTCTTGTACATAACTTCTCAAGTTTGTTATTTACATTTCAATTTTATCCATGATGTTTTCATTGAGTGTGAATTATAGTTTGTAAGTGATCAAATTATAATATTTACTGATTTCTTACTTGCTTCAAATATCAAAAAATAGCTTTTATAAATAAATGTGCTCCCATAACTCTAGTTCTTAATGCTTTGTTCAATTTTTAATACACTTGAAATGTTTTACATAAATGATATGGGACAGGGATTTATACCTAAACTGTTTTTAGGCAAATAGTCCATACTTCAAAATTAATTATTGAAGAATATTACTATCTTTGTATTGGTTTGTGAAGATTTTTGTTATGTACGAAACACATACAATATGTGTATTTTATTACATTTCTCTATTTTCTTTAAAGCACACCATTTTATAGTAGAACTTTAAAATACTTTTTAGAACAATTGCTAGGATTCTGATCAATGTTAATTCTGGGAAAATATTTTCTCAAAGGGGGAATAAAAGAAAGGAAATTATAAGAAACACTCTGAAAAATCATAAATAAATAAAAATGAAATCTGTGAAACTGAGATTAGCATTGCTTAAAACTTATGGTGTCTCCTTTTGAACATACTCATCTTGCATGAACTCAAACACACAACCTGCATAAATAAAGATATTTTGTAGCAATTCCAGGATACAAGCTTGCAATGTTAAAAGAAGTCATTGTTTTTTTTAGGAGCCATATGTATGTGAACCATTTTAGAAACGTAAAATAGTAGGTATAGCAAGCTCCCATGTGTATAAACTAAATTATTAATGTATTCTTATTACACTGGGGCACAAATTGTGTTACTTAATCATAACCAACATAATTTCTACATTTAATCACATTATCAGAATGTTTTGATATACAAGAAAACATCACTCTAATCACTTTATATTTACAAATATGTGTTGAGTACAAAATATACTAATATTAACAAGAAGATAGGGCTGGAGCAGTGGTCCAGTGGTTATAGCACTTGCCTGGCATGCATCAGAGACTGGGTTCAAACCCAGCACCACATACAAAACTAAGTGTTGGAACAATGAAAATCACGGGAGAAACTAAATAAAAAAAAAAAATTGATTTTCTCTCTCTCTCTCTCTCTCCGTCTCATTGTCCCTCCCTTTCTTTCAGAAGAAGAAGAAGAAGGAGAAGAAAAAGAGGAGGAGGAGACCATGGCTCCTGCCTCAGAAAGGTCACAGTCTCAAAGGGCTAAATGCACACTAAAATTATAAAATAAATATATTTTATTTTATAATTTTATTAATTATATAAAAATTAATATAATAAAATATTTATTTTATAATTTTATAATTATTTATAAAATAATTATAACACACTATGCTTAATAATAATGGATCCACAGGACTAGGATGAAGCGGGAAATGTCCAACTAAGTGAAAAGTAAAGGAATTGAGAAATGTCAGAGAATAAAACAAATAAATTAAAAGATAATTTTATTGTACGTAACTATGTTTTGACCAGTAAGTAGGTTTCATTGCCCTATTTTTCAGAGCTGACTCTCATATTTTAGGATTTCATTGACTAATAAAAGATGCTTTTGAGCAAAATATGTATCAGAAGCCAGGAAATGGGTAATTTTCTGTTGCTACAACCTTTTTTATTTTTGAGTATCAACTTTATTTATTCTTCTGATCTTTGTTTCTCCAACACTTAGCTGTGTACATGATGCTGGGGTTTGAACTCAGGCCGTTAAGCATGCCAGGTAAGTGCTCCAACCACTGAGACATTGCTCCAGCCAACTGTAACCTTTATTCCTCAGGTTTTAGTATCATTTGCAACTTTTATAATTTTTTAATACATTAAAAATGGGATATTGATGTATTCCCATCACAAAATGATATTCTGTCTTTGGGTATAATATTTGTTATGTAAGCCTTTAATTCCCACACCAGAAACTTTGTCAAATGTTGGAAAATGGTTATCCCTAACTGATTCTTTGTTTTCTACATGCAAGAAAAAAGGGACCAGAGAGGTTCATAGGTTACATTTTGTAACAAAACAATCCACAACGATTTATTGTGCTTTCATGATATGCCTGACATTGTGATCCCAGATAAAGGTAAAATGAAATCTATAAAAAATAGACCTGAATAAGAAGAATTTCTTTCTTGGCTGGATGTTTAAATAAACCACAAGATCCTGGTTGTGAAGTAATTAAACATGAATGCTCCCCTGTGCTCAATAAGCAAAGCAGATCTTAGCTAAGGAAGCATTTCTATCTAGTGGGTAAACCCATATAAAATTGATACTGTTAAGCAGGAAACATCCCTTCTTCCCAAAATAGTTTTAATTTCAGCATTGATGTCTCCTCCTCCCAATATTCATAACCAGGAAAGAGAATACAGCACCTAGAAGTCAATAGAAAAGATTAAAGTTACCAAGTAAATATTGGGCTATTCTACAGATTTTTCAGTAAACCAACCTCTGGGTAAATCAATTAATTGATAAAGTCAGTACTGAAATTGAACTTATGAAGTGGTAGAAAATTGAATAAGCGCCCTGAGACAAAACATATCTCATCCTAAGGCAGAAAGCCTGGGATAGGATGTTAGGACATAGAAAAAAAGACAACAACTCTTAGAATTAAAGCATTTTTAAATCAGGAAATATAGAAACTCATATCAGAATCGTTCCACCATAGTCGTTAGCTTTTGCTGAATATTTTCAGTGGATATAAACAATGTGAGTCATCCTAAAGGCAAGAAATAGTCTGTCCACAAATTCTAAGTTAACGAACTGTAAGTGAATTTAATGGAAGGTACCTACTTTTTTTTTATGAGAGATAAGGACAGTGAGAAAGAGAAAGAGAAATCAAATTTATTCAGTTTTTCTTGTGGCCTTTGTTGCTTCAACACTTAGTTACGTGGTGCTGGGGTTCGAAGCCAGGTTCTTGCACATGCCAGGCAACCACTGTAACCACTGAGCTACTGACTGCTCCAGTCCCTGGGCCTACTATTTAAAGTCAAGATTTTAATACTTCACAGTGGTTACCAGCAGGTAAGCAGCTCACCTATCAGCTGGATGCTGTACTAATAAGCCCTGTGTTTAAGGAATGTATATGAACATTTTTGTCTAGGAGGATCATTATTTGGGGGCAGGCAGAGGATCTTACTGCAATTATCTCAAACTGATATAATAATAGTGTCAACTGTAAAATCATTTAAAAAGGCAAGTTCCATACCTTTTAATAATCCTTCCTTTATTTCTGGTGACATTGTTGTAGAAATGCTCTTGAAAAATTGCAAAACTAATGGTTTTAGCTTCTAGAGGAAGCATAATTTTGAGATCCTCAAAAAGTCATCTCAAAATTTCTTGAGGAAGGGGGAAGAGTTGGGAAAAGAAATTCCAGACTCACATTTTTCTTTTCCTTCTTCGTTTCCTGTTGTTTTTGTTGTTTGTTTTATTTTTGGTTCCAGGGATTGAACCCAGGGGTGTTTGACCACTGAGCCACATCCCTAGACTGTTTTTTTTTACTTTTTATTTTGAGACAGGGTCTCACTAAGTTGCTGAGACTGGCTTTGAACTTGAGACCCACCTGCCTCAGCCGACAGAGAGCTGCTGAGATTACAGGCATGTGCCACTGTGCCCAGCTTCACATTTTTCTTAACCTCTTTCAGTACGCAAAGTGTACTGTAAAATGCCATATCTCATAACTGGAACAAGAAGTACATGAAAGCTTCATGAGGACCAGCCAGGGGCCAGAATCAGGAATCAGCCAATTCAATTCTCTTAGTCTGTGTGGACTCTCTCTATGTCTGTCCCTCCTCTCCTCTCTTCCTACTTCTCATTTTCCAGATTGGTGCTTATTACTTTAATATGTGCGTGCTACCCCACACCATTTTCCTCAGGGCTTATTATGAGGAGCAAGCAATCGAGGCTTGTCTAGTGGCTGTGAGTCATACACATCCTAAACGCCAGGTAATAACTTACTCTTCTTGCATCAATTGTCCCTTGCTTATTCAATCAGGTACACACAAGGTACTAGAGGTCTGGAAGAGAAAGTTTTTAAACCACAAAACAAAAATCAAAAGATAGACTAGGGGCTGGAGCAGTGGCTCGGGTGTTACGGCGCTTGCCCAGCATGAGCAAGTACATGGTTCAAACCTCAGCACCCACATGCACAACTAAGTGTCAGAGCAATGAAAGCCATGTGAAAAACTCAATAAAAATTGATTCTCTCTCTCTCTCTCTCTCTCTCTCTCTCACTGTCTCTCTTTAACAAAAAAAGAAAAAAAGATAGACTTGAAAAACTGACCTCTTCCTTGCTGTTGTGGTTGATAGTATCAGGTCTGAGAAAAGTCTCTTGGGAAGTCATGCTATAAAACTAGGAGATTGAACTAGGGATCTCTAAAATCTTTTCCAAGAATACAAGTAAAGCCATACAATTCACCATGAAAAATATTAATACTAATAATATTTTAAAATCAATACATTATTAATACATCATCATGAAAATATTTAATTATTTGATTACACAATAAACCACTGAGCACATATAAAAGTAATTTTAGGGGCTGGAGCAGTGGCTCGGTGGTTATGGCACTTACCTGCCATGTGCAAGTACAAGAGTTCAAACCCCAGCACCATGTACACAAGGAAGTGTCAAGCAACGAAAGCCACAATGAAAACACCTAAAGTTGATTGTCTCTCTCTCTCTCACTGTCCCTCTTTCTTTAAAAAGAAAAGTAATTTTATTAAATATCCTGTATTAATTGTTATGCCATATATTACATTTTGCTACTATATTACATATAATGTATTTTATAGAATATATGCCACCTCATATGTAATACAGGCCATGATAGTATAATATATGCATATCAAATAATTTTAAAACTGAAAACTATTCTGTAAGTTACAAATTTATCCCCAATAAAATATAAAAAACTGATAGGTATTTATTTTTCTTATTGTATACTTCTAGAGTATACAACAACTTTTTGTTTTTTTGGACTGAACCCAGGGCATTTAAACTCTGGGCCATATCTTTAGCCATTTTGTTTAAAGAGAGATGGACAGTGAGAGAGAGAGAATCAAGTTGTAGTTTTTCATGTGGCTTTCATTGCTCTCATTTCATTGTGTACGTGGTGCTGTGGTTTGAACCTGCATCCTCATGCATGCCAGGCAATTGCTGTAACTGCCAAGCCATCACTCCAGCCCTCCAGCCTTTTTTATATTTTATTTTGAGACAGGGTCTTACTAAGTGGCTTAGGGCCTCATTCAGTTGCTGAGGCTTGCTTTGAACCGTTCATTCTCCTGCCTCTGCCTCCTGAGACACTATGATCACAGGCATGGCCACTATACCCGGCATAACATTGGATTTGATATACATACGTAACGAAATGATTATTATAGTCAAGCAATTATATTCATTACCTCAGATAGTTACCTTTTTTAAAATTTGGAGTAGAAGAACTTACATCTACTCTTTTAGCAAGTTGTCAGTAAACAATACAATAATTATACTTCTCATACTGTACATTAATTCTCTTCACTTATTATCCTTCATAACTACAAGTTTGTACCCTTTGACCTACCTTCCCTCGCCTCTCTGCTCCTGGCAGTCATCCTTCAATTCTTTGTGTCTATGCATTTGATCATTGGATCTCTTGTTAGAGTCTACACATAAATGAGATCACATGGAATTTGCATTTCTAAGTCTGGCCTATATCCCTGAGCATAATGTCCTCCAGGTTCATCTGCATAACTGCAAAATGACAATGAAAATTCTTTGTCAAATCTTCAACCAGGAGCTTAATCAGTGGAATTTCAAATATTGGATTCTAATTTCAATTTCTCTGTACTTTATATTAATGTAAGGAAAATAAAATACTTATAAAAGCCCTAAGTTCCACAGGCTCTTAACAAAAATCTTACATCATAAAATTTTAATATTGGAGGAGTCTTTAAATGCCCTTGGGTTCTGATTCTTGGCATTGCCAAGTATCGCATATTTTGTAAGTGTGAGATAATTATAAAATGAAGTAATATTATGAGTTCAAAATGGGCCCAAAGTAAACAAAAATATATCTAGCTATAAATCTTTTATATTAATAATTTAAAAATGTGTTTTAGAGTGACTTCCCCCAAAAAACTCAGGAAAAATATGAAATGTATTCCATGAGTAATGCTCATTAAAATGAAATCACCATTTCCTAAGCATTTTTCCTAAGCAATCTAATGATTTAAAACAGATTTTCTCATAAAGGACTAGAAACAGAGATTCCCAAGAACTTTGTTTCCAAAAAGAATATGAAAATCATGTTAGAATCACCACAATTAATCAATTTAATATAGTTTTATTTTTAGAAGTTTGTTTTGAGAAGTTTCTCTTTCTTTGAGGACAAATTTCTGGGACAAGTATCCAAAGAGTAAAGACAAGGACTTTTCTTTCCTTAAGAATTACTGGCATTCTGTGTTTTCACTATTATTTTAATTATTAAAGTTTTTTCCTTGTCTATATACCCAAATATGTATTACTGGACAAGAAATGAATGTGGAAATTGTTTTATGAAGGATCAGCCAACACAGCTGTCCATTAACAACCATCAAATGCAGGATACCCCTGGGATGCCTGATGAGAAAGAAAACTGAGATTTAGAAAATTTGACCAATACTACTGACATAATATGTTAGAGCTGCCAAACTCCAAACCCAGTTTGACTGTAAATCATTCCTTACTGTTTTAGTTTAAATTAATTATAAAATTTGCTCTAAAGTTTTTTCTTATGTTAAGCTTTTCAACACGTAAGTATTAAACTACAGCAGTCAATGAAATAGATTTCAGATATAAATCAATTGTGCTTTATTTCTATTTTGTTTAAAATTTATGCATATAAATATGTGCATATATGTAATTCTAATATATAGATGTATATAGAATCATGGGCTCAAAAATGTACATAGAAACACCACACACACACAGAAAAGATTTTTATTTTAAAGATTTTACCCTAGCCACTCTTGTAATTTGTAGTATATAAATTATGTTTTTTAAAGAATTCTTCTCTAAAGAGCACATTCAGAGCTTTTAGAGTGGAGAGGCAGCCTGCCATTTCTTTTTCTAAATGTAAATGTGATTTTATTTCCCAATCACTGATTCTGCAGGATAATGGCATGATTATCAGCTATGATCCGGCAGCCTTCCAGAGTGGTTATTGTCTCTTACAATTCCTCTGGTACTCACTGAAATAATATGGTATATTGTTCTTTTTGTGTGTGCTAGTTTTGTCTTCTGAGCAGATGCTAAGTTCCTTGATGATATGTCTCCCTCTCATCTCTCCCTAGAGGCCTTTAAGGGAATTTTCCCATTGTCTCAATTGGATAAAGTTTGAGGAAAAGGACAGAAACTAAAAAAGTAAGTAGTTTATTTTGATACTAGCTCTCACAAAAAAGTCAGGGTAGGAAAAGTAGTCAGGCCTCAAGAGGCACTTACACAGTGGAATCAGTGTAGGTGAAGCTCAATAGGATTCTTTCTGATAAGCTGGAACTGCAGTCAAGTTCATTGGAAAGTATGCTCACAAGAGGCTCTGAGTGTTTCATATTGTAAAGAGAATTCTGAGGAAGAACACAATGCACAATGAACACCAGATTTCTCTCCATGAGACTCACAGCTTTCACTCTACCACTTCTTCCCTAGTAAGTAAAAAGTGAGATTTAAGGACGAAAGATGCGTCAGAGTGTGCGACAATACACTTGGCAGAGAGTTAAGAGTTAAATAGTATTCCTCCAGTCCACACTTCCCTTCTCTACCACAGAACGCAGAAAGTAAGGTCTCTTTACTACTACCAAGGCCAAATTCAAGGGATGCTTGCAGAGAATCACAAGGAGATTGGGGATACCCTTCAGAAACAGAACTGAGCAGCTCGTTCCTGGCTGGATGTTGGTTAAACTGCAGTGCTTTAAAACCCATCATTTTGCAATGGCTAGAGAAGAACATAATGGGAAATTTCTTAGGAGACCTGGACTGTGTGAGTTTGGCATTTATTGTCTCAGATTTTGGCAGGCTGAAGATCACCTGCAGAGTCTTACATTAGCAGGACTAGGAGAAAACATGTTGAAGCATATTAAAAATAAAAAAGAAGCCACCTCTACTCCACCCTTATTTTCTCTGACCGTCAGTAGGTGAAAGACAGAGAGTTCCAGTAGTTGCTGAATATTTGATTGAGGTAGAAAGGGAGTCAGTGAAGTGGCAGAAAATATAGTGTTGCCCAGGCAGCTGGCAGGCAAAGCAATGGACACCCAACATGATAACAAGGAACAGAAACTGGACTGCTAGCAGGATTGCAGAGGGACACAGCTGCCTCTGCCCATGTACGATCATCTGTAGAGGGAGTCAGGATCAAGGGAAAGCCTGTTCTAAATAAACCGCATTTCCTATTTCCTCAGGGACATGGAGCATTAGATAAATCACACAGGACTAGAAGTCTAGAGTCATTCCACACAGAAATAATCTTGTCAATGTAAGCAGGGACAAACGTCTTCATTTTTATGTGTCTCCTCTCCAACGCTAAGCCACCAGAGGAGAAAAAGACTAGAAGGGCAGATGAGAGGAGCAGGGTGCGAGCAGATGGTGTGAATCTGATGTGAGGCTGGAGTATGAAACCAGACTGAACTTAATTTTAACAACTGCCAGTGACCAAGAAGACAGAATTTTTCTAAAGCAAAGCAAGGAGGGATTTAATGGAGCATATTTGAAAGGAATAATTGGAAAGTAAAACCAAATGATGTAAATAAAATTAGTCTTGTTAAAGTCAGTGCCTACTTCTCTGAAGAGTTATCTTTTGTCTTTTTCCACTTCAGGAGTAGCAGGATCTCTCAATCTCCTGTTTTCATTACCTTCAGCTCCTCTCTCTCTATGTGGGTTTGTCCTGTGTGAATGATTCAACATGGTCCCTGGGCTCTGTAACACCGTGCAAGCCACAATCTCTGTGTTCCCCCAATACATGATCGCAGAAGAAGACTTTGCATTTTCTCCACTCATCTAATACATTGATTCTCTTATGTCAATCATTGGTCCAATTAGCTACAGCCATGGACAGATGGTGCAAACTGGAGCAAAAGCACAGGCTGTTGGAAATCTTCTTTGAAATAGTATGGCAGGTGGGTTCACTGGGGTTCACTCTGAGTGTTCATTTCCTGTTTTGTGGATTGCAGTGCCTTTTGAATGAGTCAAATTCTAAAATGTCTAACTTTTTGAAATCACAAAGGGACTCCAGTATTACATCAAGGTGAATCATATTCAGTCTATTTACCTACTTATTACTTTGAAGAAAGACCTGCTAAACAGGTCAGATGTGACATCTGTTCTTGGTCAGGAAGAAGTGAAAGCAAGATAATCTTCCTTCAGATCATTTGCTCA
>PVKS010029696.1:8083-25211 GCA_004027875.1 Aplodontia rufa | reverse complement strand
TTGGCGGGTTTGGGGGGGTGGTCGGTCCCTGGCGGGTTTTCACCCCTTTCCTTCCCATCTCGGTGGCAGGATGGTGCTCGTTCCAGTTATGAAGGGGGTGTCACCATGGTGATTGATCCTGACTTCCTTGGTTTGGAGGGGTGTGAAGAAACCGGCACCCGGTGGGGGGTGACAACTAATTCCCGCACTTCTACTCCATCCTATTTTCACTCAGCCCTAGAGCACATCCTCCAGCGCTGAGAAGCGGAGAGAGGAAAGGTCGGTGGGGAAGGATTGCTCCACCAAGCTCTGGATTGGCTCAGCGGTGCCCTGTTCCCAAGGGGCATGTCCACCAGGACCTCCAAGCCTCGCTTTGCCCCTCTCTTCCTGCCCGCCGCCGACCGGCAGGGGATTGGGTGGGGATGGAAGACCGTCCCTGGCGGGTCTCGCGTGACTTTTCTTCCCAACGCAGGGGGAGGAGGGTGCTCATTCCTGTTAGAAAGTGGGGCGTCGTCGTGTTGGTTGCTGGTGCCCTCTTCGGCTTCAAGGGGCGTGGTGACACCTGCACCCTGTGGGTGGTGACCACCCTTTCTCGCACTACTTCTCCATCCACTTTTACACTCAGCCTGGGGGCACAGTCTCAGAGGCTGGGACGGGGTCGGGAATAGGAGAGAGAGCGGAAAGTTCGGCAGGGAAGCGTTGCTTTGCCAAGCTCGGGGGGCCGCTCTGCGGCGCCTTATTCCCAGGGGCTTGTGCACCTGGGCCTCCGAACGTTGCTTGACCCCTCTCTTCCTGCTGAACGCCCCCCCGGCCGGGGACGGGTTGATGGGGTAGGTTGGTACCTAACGAGTCTCTCACGCGTTTCATTCCTTTTGCGGGGTCAGGAGGGTGTTCGTTCCCCTTAGGAAGAGGGGATTCACCATGGTTGTTGATCCTGCCCTCCTGGTCTTGGAGAGGTGGGTAGAAGCCGACAGCCGGTGGGAGGTGACGAACCTTTCCTGCACTTCTACTCCAGTCTCTTTTCACTCTGCCCAGGGGCATGGCTTCCAGGGTGAATACGGAATTGGGAACAGGAGAGAGAGAGGAAAGGTCGGTGGGGAAGCGTTGCTCCGCCAAGCCCGGTGTGCCGCTCCCTGCCTCCCTGTCCCCAGGGGGCTTGTCCAACTTCACATCCGAGATTCACTTGGCCCCTCTCTTCCTACTGGGAGCCGCCCGGCGGGTTGCCGGGTTTGGGGGGGCCGTCGGCCCCTGGAGGGTCTTGTAACCCTTTCCTTCCCATCGCGGTGGCAGGATGGTGCTCGTTCCACTTATGAAGGGAGTGTCACCATGGTGATTTATCTTGCCCTCTTTGGTTCGGAGGGGTGTGAAGAAACCGGCACCCGGTGGGGGGTGACGAATTATTCCTGCACTTCTACTCAATCCCCTTTACACTCAGCCCTGGGGCATAGCCTCCTGTGCTGGGAAGGGGAGAGAGAGAGGAAAGGTGGAAAGGTCAGTGGGGAATGGTTGCTCCATTAAGCCCTGGATGCGCTCAGCATTGCCCTGTTTTCAGGGGGCATGTCCACCAGGACCTCTGAGCCTCGCTTTGCCCCTCTCTTCCTGCCCGCTGCCTATCGGCAGGGGATTGGGTGGGAATGAAAGACGGGCCCTGACGGGTCTCGGGTGACATTCCTTCCCAACGCGGGGATAGGAGTGTGCTCATTCCCGTTACAAAGTGGGGCATCGCCATGTTGGTTGCTCCTGCCCTCTTCGGCTTCGAGGGGCTGGGTGAAACCGGCACCCTTGACACTTTCTCGCACTTCTTCGCCATCCTCTTTTCTACTCCGCCTGGGGACACAGTCTCAGAGGCTGAGACGGGGTCGGGAATGGGAGTGAAAGAGGAAAGGTCGGTGGGGAAGGGTTGCTTCGCCAATTCGGGGGGCCGCTCTGTGGCGCCTTGTTCCCAGGGGACTTGTGTACCTGGACCTCCAAACGCTTGACCCTTCTCTTCCTACTGAATGCTCCCCCGCCCGGGGACGGGTTGATTGGGGAGGTCGGTACCTAGCGGGTCTCTCACGCCTTTTCTTCCCTTAGCAGGGGCAGGAGGGTGTTCGTTCCCCTTAGGAAGAGGGGCATCCCCATGGTTGTTGATCCTGCCCTCCTGCTCTTGGAGGGGTGGGTAAAAACCGGCAGCTGGTGTGAGGTGATGACCCTTTCCTGCACTTCTACTCCATCCTCTTTTCACTCCACCCGGGGGCATGGCTTCCAGGGCTGTGACAGGGTCGGGAAGGGGAGAGAGGGAGAAAAGGTCTGTGGAGAAGCGTTGCTCCGTCAAGTCCGGGGTGCCGCTTAAAGGGTCCTGTTCCCAGGGGACGTGTCCACTGGGACCTCCCAGCATCGCTTTTCCTGTCTCTTCCTGTTGGCACCGCCCGACAGGGGGCATTTTTGGGGGGAGATATCGGTTCCTAGCGGGTCTCGTGTCCCTTTCTTTTCCCTCGCAGAGGAAGGAGTTTGTTCTTTCCCTTTAGAAAGTGGGGGGTCGCCGTGGTGGTTGATCCTGCCCACTTTGGCTTGGAGGGGCGAGGAGAATCCGGCAGCTGGTGGGCGGTGAGGACCCTTTAACGCACTTGTTCTCCATCCTCTTTTCCAATCCCCTAAGGGCACAGCCTCCGGGGCTGGGACGGGGTCGGAAAGGGGAGAGAAAGAGGAAAGTTCGGTGGGGAAGTGTTGGTCCGCCAAGCCCGGGGTGCCGCTCCATGGCGCCCTGTTACTAGGGGGCGTGTCTAACGTGACCTCCGAGAGTCACTTGGCCCCTCTCTTCCTGCTGTCCGCTGCCCGGAGTTGGGAAGGTTGGGCTTGGAGGTTGGTCCCTGGCGAGTCTCCCACGCCTTTCCTTTCAGTCGCAGTGAGAGGAGGCTGCTGGTTCCTGTTACGAAGTGGGGGGTCGCAGTGGTGGTTGATCCTGCCCACTTTGGCTTGGAAGGGCGAGGAGAATCCTGCAGCCGGTGGGCGGTGACGACCCTTTAAAGCACTTGTTCTCCATCCTCTTCTCCAATCCACTAAGAGCACAGCCTCCGGGGCTGGGTCGGGGTCGGGAAGGGGAGAGAAAGGGGAAAGTTTGGTGGGGAAGTGTTGCTCCGCAAATCCCGGGGTTCTGCTCCATGGCGCCCTGTTCCTAGGGGGCATTTCTAACGTGACCCCCGAGAGTCACTTGGTCCCTGTTTTCCTGCTGTCCGCTGCCCGGTGTGGGGAGGGCTGGGCTGGGAGTTCGGTCCCTGGCGAGGCTCACATGCCTTTCCTTCCCGTCGCCGTGGCAGGATGGTGCTTGTTCCAGTTATGAAGGATCTGTCACCATGGTGATTGATCCTGCCCTCATTGGTTTGGAGGGGTGTGAAAAATAGGCACCCTGTGGGGAGTGACGACTTATTTCCGCACTTCTACTCCATCCTCTTTTCACTCAGCCAATGGGCACAGCCTCCGCGGCTGGGAAGGGGAGAGACAGAGGAAAGGTCGGTGGAGATGTGTGGCTCCACCAAGCCCTGAATACGCTCAGCGGTGCCCTCTTCCCAGCGGGCATATTCACCAGGACCTGCGAGCCTCGCTTTGCCCCTCTCTTCCTGCCTGCCGCCAAACGGCAGGTGATTGGGTGGGGATGGAAGTCGGGCCCTGGCGGGTCTCACGTGACTTTCCTTCCCAACTCGGGGGGAGGAGTGAGCTCATTCCCATTACAAAGTGGGGCATCACCGTGTTGTTTGCTCCTGCCCTCTTCGGCGTCGAGGGGCGGGGTGAAGCCGGCACCCTGTGGGTGGTGACGACCCTTTCCTACAATTCTACTCCATCCTCTTTTCACTCCGCCTGGGGGCATGGCTTTCAGGGCTGAGAAGGTGTCGGGAAGGGGAGAGAGGGAGAAAAGGTCTGTGGGGAAGTGTTGCTCCGCCAATCCCGGGGTGCCGCTTGAATGGGCCCTGCTCCCAGGGGACGTGTCCACTGGGCCATCCCAGCATCGCTTTGCCTGTCTCTTCCTTTTGGCACCGCCTGACAGGGTGCGTTTTGGGGGGGAAGATCAGTCCCTGGCGGGTCTCGCGTGCCTTTCTTTCGGTCGCGGAGGCAGCTGTGTGCTCTTTCCCTTTACAAAGTGGGGAGTTGCCGTGATGGTTGATCCTGCCCTCTTTGGCTTGGAGGAGCGAGGAGAATCCGACAGCCGGTGGGCGGTGACGACCCTTTCCCGCACTTGTTCTCCATCCTCTTTTCCAATCCACCCTGGGGCACAGCCTCCGGGGCTGGGACGGGATTGGGAAGGGGAGAGAGAGAGGAAAGGTTGGTGTGGAAGGGTTTCTCCGCCAAGCCAGGGGTGCGGCTCCGTGGCGCTCGTTCCCAGGGGGGTGTCCATCGGTACCTCCGAGAGTCACTTGGCCCCTCTCTTCATGCTATCCGCCGCCTGGCACGGGTCGGGGTCGGGGGGAGGTCGGTCTCCGGCAGGTCTCGCATCCTTTCCTTCCCATCGCGGTGGCATGAGGGTGCTCTTTCCCTTTATGAAGGGGGTGTCACCGTGGTGGTTGATCCTGCCATTGTTGACTTGGACGCGAGAGGAGATGCCGGCACCTGTTGGGGGGTGACGACACTTTCCCTGCACTTCTACTCCATCCTCTTTTCACTCAGCCCTGGGCACAGGCTCCGGGGATGGGCCGGGGTTGGGAAAGGGAGAGAGAGAGGAAAGGTCGGTGGGGAAAGATTGCTCCACAAATGCCGGGGAGCCACTCCGTGGCGCCCTGTTGCCTGGGGGTGTATTCAACATGAAGTCCGAGATCACTTGGCCCCTTTCTTCCTGTTGGGAGCCGCCCGTCGGTTGGCAGGGTCGGGGGAGCGGTCGATCCCTGGCAGTTATTGCACGCTTTTACTTCCCATCGCGTGGGCAGGTGGGTGCTCATTCCCGTTATGAAGGTGGGGTCACCGTGGTGATTGATCCTGCCCTCGTTGGTTTGGAGGGGTTTAAGAAGTCGGCACCCGGTTGGGGGTGACAACCCTTTCCCGCACTTCTACTGCATCCTCTTTTCACTCAGCCCGGGGGCACAGCCTCCGGGTTGGGAAGGGTCTTGAACAGGAGAGAGAGAGGAAAGGTCGGTGGGGAAGGGTTGCTCCACCAAGCCCGGGGTGCCACTCCCTGGCCCCCGTTCCCAGGGGGCTAGTCCAACTTCACCTCTGAGAGTCACTTGGCCCCTCCCTTCCTGCTGGGCATCGCCGGGCGGGTTGGCGGGTTTGGGGGGGTGGTTGGTCCCTGGCGGGTCTTGCACCCCTTTCCTTCCCATCTCGGTGGCAGGATGGTGCTCGTTCCAGTTATGAAGGGGGTGTCACCATGGTGATTGATCCTGACTTCCTTGGTTTGGAGGGGTGTGAAGAAACCGGCACCCTATGGGGGGTGATGACTAATTCCCGCACTTCTACCGCTTCCTCTTTTCACTCAGCCCTGGAGCACAGCCTCCAGGGCTGAGAAGCGGAGAGAGGAAAGGTCGGTGGGGAAGGATTGCTCCACCAAGCTCTGGATTGGCTCAGCGGTGCCCTGTTCCCAAGGGGCATGTCCACCAGGACCTCCGAGCCTCGCTTTGCCCCTCTCTTCCTCCCTGCCGCTGACCGGCAGGGGATTGGGTGGGGATGGAAGACCGTCCCTGGCGGGTCTCGCGTGAGTTTCTTCCCAACGCGGTTGGAGGAGGGTGCTCATTCCAGTTACAAAGTGGGGCGTCGTCATGTTGGTTGCTCGTGCCCTCTTCGGCTTCAAGGGGCATGGTGACACCTGCACCCTGTGGGTGGTGACCACCCTTTCTCGCACTTCTTCTCCATCCACTTTTACACTCAGCCCAGGGGCACAGTCTCAGAGGCTGGGAAGGGGTCGGGAATAGGAGAGAGAGAGGAAAGTTCGGCAGGGAAGCGTTGCTTTGCCAAGCTCCGGGGGCCGCTCTGCGGTGCCTTATTCCCAGGGGCTTGTGCACCTGGACCTCCGAACGTTGCTTGACCCCTCTCTTCCTGCTGAACGCCCCCCGGCCGGGGACGGGCTGACGGGGGAGGTTGGTACCTAAGGAGTCTCTCACCCGTTTTATTCCCTTTGCGGGGTCAGGAGGGTGTTCGTTCCCCTTAGGAAGAGGGGATTCACCATGGTTGTTGATCCTGCCCTCCTGGTCTTGGAGGGCTGGGTAGAAGCCGACAGCCAGTGGGAGGTGACGAACCTTTCCTGCATTTCTACTCCATTCTCTTTTCTGTCGGCCCAGGGGCATGGCTTCCAGGGTGAATACGGAATTGGGAACAGGATAGAGAGAGGAAAGGTCGGTGGGGAAGCGTTGCCCCACCAAGCCCGGGGTGCCGCTCCCTGCCACCCTGTCCCCAGGGGGCTTGTCCAACTTCACATCCGAGATTCACTTTGCCTCTCTCTTCCTGTTGGGCGCCGCCCGGCGGATTGCCGGGTTTGGGGGGGCGGTCGGTCCCTGGAGAGTCTTGTACCCCTTTCCTTCCCATCGTGGTGGCAGGATGGTGCTCGTCCCACTTATGAAGGGAATGTCAACATGGTGATTGATCCTGCCCTCTTTGGTTTGCAGGGGTGTGAAGAAACCGTCACCCGGTGGGGGGTGACGACTTATTCCTGCACTTCTACTCCATCCTCTTTTCACTCATCCCTGGGGCATAGCCTCCTGTGCTGGGAAGGGGAGAGAGAGAGGAAAGGTCGGTGGGGAAGGGTTGCTCCACCAAGCCCTGGATGCGCTCAGCAGTGCCCTGTTCCCAGGGGACATGTCCACTAGGACCTTTGAGCCTCACTTTGCCCCTCTCTTCCTGCCCGCCACCAACCGGGAGGGGATTGGGTGGGGATGGAAGATGGGCCCTGTAGGGTCTCATGTGACTTTCCTTCCCAACGCGGGGGAAGGAGTGTGCTCATTCCCGTTACAAAGTGTGGTGTCGCCGTGTTGGTTGCTCCTGCCCTCTTCGGCTTCGAGGGGCAGGGTGAAGCTGACACCCTGTGGGTGGTGATGATCCTTTCTCGCACTTCTTCTCCATCCTCTTCTCCACTCTGCTCAGGAGCACAGCTGGCAGGGCTAGGAGGAGTCGGGAAGGGGAGAGAGAGAGGAAAGTTCGGTGGAGAAGTGTTGGTCCACCATGCCTGGGGAGCCATTCCCTGGCACCCTGATCCCAGGGAACTTGTCCAACTTGACCTCTGAAAGTCACTTGGTGGATTTCTTCCTGCTTGGCCCCGCCCAGCGGGGCGCCGGATGAGGGGGGAGGTTGGTCCCTGGAGGGTCGCACACCTTTCCTTCCCGTCGCGGTGGCAGGAGGGTGCTTTTTCCAGTTATGAAGGGGGCTCACAATGGTGATTGATCCTGCCCTCCTTGGTTTGGTGGGCTTTGAAGAAACCGGCACCTGGTGGGCGGTTATGACCCTTTGCCGCTCTTCTACTCCATCCTCTTTTCACTCCATCCAGGGGCACAGCCTCCGGGGCTGGGAAGAGTCGGGAAGGGGAGAGAGAGCGGAAAGGTCGTTGGGGAAGGGTTGCTCCGCCAAGCCCTGGATGCTCTCACAGGCACCCTGTCCACAGTGTGGGTTTCCACCGGGACGTCCCAGCATCGCTTTGCCCCTCTCTTCCTGTTGGCGCCGCCCGACAGGTGGCGGTTTGGCAGGGAGATCGATCCCTGGCGGGTATCGCATGCCTTTCCTTCCCATCAGAGGGGCAGGAGGGTGCTCATTCCCGTTATAACGTGGAGTTTCGCCGTGGTAGTTGATCCTGCCCTCCTTGGATTGGAGGGGCTTGGAGAAGCCGGCAGCCAGTTGTCGGTGACGAACTTTTCCCGTACTTCTTCTCCATCTTCTTTAACATTCCGCCCGGGTGAACAGCCTGTGGGGCTGGGAAGGGGTCGGGAATGGGAGAGAGAGAAAAAGATCGGTGGGGAAGGGTTGCTCCGCCAATCCCGGGGGGCCGCTGCAATTTTTCCCCAGGGGGCGTGTCCACCGGGACCTCGGAGAGTCACTTGGCCACTCTCTTTCTGGTGCCGCCACCCTGGGGGTGCAGTGTGTGTTTGGATGTCGGTCCCTGGTGGGTCTCCAGTGCTTTTCCTTCCCTTTGCGGGGGGAGGTGGGTGCTCATCCCGTTAATAAGTGGGGGGTCGCCATGGTGGTTGATCCTACCCTCGTTGACTTGGAGGGGGGCGGAGAAGCCGGCACCCTGTGGGCGGTGATGATCCTTTCCTGCACTTCTTCTCCATCCTCTTTAACGTTCCGCCCGGTTACACAACCTCCGGGGTGGGACAGTGTCGGGAATGGGAGAGATAGGAAAGGTCGTTGGGGAAGTGTTGCTCCGCCAAACCCGGGGGGCCGCTCCACAGCGCCTTTTTCCCAAGGGGCGTGTCACCGGGACGTCTGAGAGTCACTTGACCCCTCTCTTCCTGGTGGCTGCCACCCGGCGGGGGGCGGTGTAGGTTGGGAGGTCGGTCCTTGCAGTTCTCGCGTGCTTTTCCTTCCAGTTTCGGGGGCAGGAGTGTGTTCATCACGTTTCAAAGTGGGGTGTCTCTGTGAAGGTTGATCCTGCTCTCGTTGGCTTAGAGGGCCGGGGACAAGCCGGCACCCTGTGGGCGGTGACGACCCTTTTTTTGCACTTTTTCTCCATCCTCTTTTCCACTGGGGGAATAGCCTCCAGGGCTCTGAGGAGTCGGGAAGGGGAGAGAGAGAGGAAAGGTCGGTGGGGAGTTTTACTCCGCCAGCCCGATGTGCTGTTCCATGGCACACTGTTCCCAGGGGGCTTGTCCAACTTGACCTCCGAAAGTCACTTGGTCCAATTCTTCCTGCTGGGCGCCACCCAGCGGGCGCCGGATGAGCGGGGAGGTTGGTCCCTGGCGGGTCTCGCATCCCTTTCCTTCCCGTCGCGGTGGCAAGAAGGTGCTTGTTCCACTCATGAAGGGGGCTCACCATGGTGATGGATCCTGCACCCGTTGGTTTCAAGGGCTTTGAAGAAACTGGCACCCAGTGGGCGGTGACGACTCTTTGCTGCTCTTCTACTCCATCATCTTTTCACTCTGCCCGGGGGCACAGCCACTGGGGCTGGGAAGAGTCGGGAAGGGAGAGAGAGAGGAAAGGGTGGTGGGGAAGGGTTGCTCCCCCAAGCCCTGGATGCGCTCACAGGCGCCCTGTCCCCAGTGGGCATGTCCAAAGGAACCTCCCAGCATCGCTTTGCCCTTCTCTTCCTGTTGTCACCGCCCGACAGGGACGGTTTGTGGGGGAGATCGGTCCCCGGCGGGTCTCGCCTGCCTTTCCTTCCTGTCGCAGGGGCAGGAGGGTGCTCATTCCCGTTAGAAAGTGGAGTGTCGCCGTGGTAGTTGATCCTGCCCTCCTTGGATTGGAGGGGCTTGGAGAAGCCGGCAGCCGGTGGGCGGTGACGACCTTTTCCCGCATTTCTTCTCCATCTTCTTTAACATTCCGCCCCGGTGCATAGCCTCCGGGGCTGGGATGGGGTCGGGAATGGGAGAGAGAGAAGAAAGATCGGTGGGGAAGGGTTGCTACGCGAAGCCCAGGGGACCACTGCATGGCGCCCTGTTCTCAGGGGGCGTGTCCACCAGGACCTCCGAGCCTCGCTTGGCCCCTCCCTTCATGTGCGTTAAAGTATCGTCACTGCCCACCGGCTGCCGGATTCTCCTCGCCCCTCCAAGCCAAAGTGGGCAGGATCAACCATAATGGCGATCCCCACTTTGAAACAGGAAAGAACACACTCCTGCCTCCGCGATGGGAAAAAAGTCACACGAGACTGCCAGGGACCTATCTACCCCCCCAAAACGTCCCCTGTCAGGCGGCGCCAACAGGAAGAGAAGGGGAAAACGATGCTGGGAGGTCCCGGTGGACAAGTCCCCTGAAATCAGGGCCTCTTCAAGCGGCACCCCGGGCTTAGCGGAGCAACGCTCCGCCACAGACCTTTTCTCTCTCTCTCCCCATCCCGACCCCGTCTCAGCCCTGGAAGCCATGCCCGCGTCGGAGTGAAAAGAGGATGGAGAAGAAGTGTGAGAAAGAGTCATCACCACCCACAAGTTGCCAGCTTCACCCCAACCCTCGAAGCCAAAGAGGGCAGGAGCAACCAACACGGCGAAGTCCCTATTTGTAACAGGAATGAGTAGACGCATCCCCCCAGGTTGGGCAGAAAAGTCATGTGAGACCCACCGGGGCCCGTCTTCTATCCCCACCCAATACCCTGCCGGTCAGCGCCAGGCAGGAAGAGAGGGGCAAAGCGAGGCTCGGAGGTCCTGGTGGATATGCCCCCTGGGAACACGGACCGCTGAGCGCATCCAGGGCTTGGTGGAGCAACCCTTCCCCAACAACCTTTCCTCTCTCTCTCCCCTTCCCAGCCCCGGAGGCTGTGCCCCAGTGCTTAGTGAAAAGAGGATGGAGTAGAAGTGGTGGAATAATCTTCACCCCCCACCGGGTGCCGGTTACTTCACACCCCTCCAAACCAAAAAGGGCAGGATCAATCACCATGGTGACACCATCTTCATAACTTGAACGAACACCATCCTGCCACCAATACGGGAAGGAAAGGGGTGCAAGACCCACCAGTGACAGACAACCTCCCCAAACCCGGCAACCCACCCGGCAGCGCCAAGTAGGAAGAGAGGGCCAAGTGACTCTCGGAGGTGAAGTTGGACAAGACCCCTGGGAACAGGGTGCCAGGGAGCGGCACCCCGTGCTTGGCGGAGCAACACTTAACTACCAACTTTCCTCTCTCTCTCCCCTTCAGGACACCTCCCAGCCCTGGAGGCTGTGCCTACGGGCAGAGTGGAAAGGAGGATGGAGAAGAAGTGCGGGAAATGGTCGTCACCACACACAGGGTGCCAGCTTCTCCATGCCCCTCCAAGCAGAGGAGGGGAGGATCAAACAACATGGCGACCCCCAGATTCTCAACAGGAACCAGCACCCTTCGCCCCCGTGAAGGTAAGGCCCGGGAGACCAGCCAGGGACTGACCTCATCCCCCAGCTGGCCCCCCGCTGGGCGGCGCCCAGCAGGAAGAGAGGGTACAAATGACTCTCAGATGTCACTTTGGACACGAACCCTGGGGACAGGGCGCCTATGAGCGTTTCCCAGGCTTGGCGGAGCAACGCTTCCCAAAGACCTTTTCTCTCTCTCCCCGTCCCGACCCCATATCAGCCCTGGAAGCCATGCCCCTGGGCAGAGTGAAAAGACGATAGAGTAGAAGTGAAGGAAGGGGTCGTCACCTCCCACCGGCTGCCGGCTTCTACCCACCCCTCCAAGACCAGGAGGGCAGGATCAACAACCATGGTGATCCCCCTCTTCCTAAGGGGAACTGACAACCTCCTGCCCCCGCAAAGATAAAGCGTGAGAGACCCGCTAGGTACCGACCTCCCCCATCAACCCATCCCCGGCAGGGGGGGTGTTCAGCAGGAAGAGAGGGGTCAAGAGTTCGGTGGTCCAGGTGCACAAGCCCTCTGGGAACAAGGCACCGCAGAGCGGCCACCCGAGTTTGGCGAAGCAACCCTTCCCCACCAACCTTTCCTCTCTCTCTCCCTTTCCTGTCCCCGTCCCAGCCTCTGTGACTGTGCCCCTGGGGCAGAGTGGAAAACAGAATGGAGAAGAAGTGCGTTAAAGGGTCATCACCGCCCACCGGCTGCCGGATTCTCCTCGCCCCTCCAAGCCAAAGAGGGCAGGATCAACCACCACGGCGATCCCCCACTTTGTAACGGGAAAGAGCACACTCCTGCCTCCGCGACGGGAAAGAAAGGAACAAGAGAACAGCCAGGGACCTATCCCCCCCCAAAAACGCCCCCTGTCTGGCGGCGCCAATAGTAAGATATCTGCAAAGCGATGCTGGGAGGTCCCATTGGACACGTCCCCTGGGAACAGTGCCCCTTCAAGCGGCACCCCGGGCTTGGCGGAGCAACGCTTCTCCACAGACCTTTTCTCTCTGTCTCCACTTCCCGACCCCGTCTCAGCCCTGGAAGCCATGCCTCCAGGCGGAGTGAAAAGAGGATGGAATAGAAGTGCAGTCAAGGGCCGTCACCTCCCACTGGCTGCTGGTTTCTACCCACCCCTCCAAGACCAGGAGGGCAGGATCAACAAACATGGTGATCCCCCTCTTCCTAAGGGGAACGAACACCCTCCTGCCCCCGCGAAGGATATAAAAGGCATGAGAGACGCGCCAGGTACCGACCTCCCCCATCAACCTGTCCCCGGACGGGGGGGGTTTCAGCATGAAGAGAGGGGTCAAGCGACGTTCGGAAGTCCAGGTGCCAAAGCCCCTTGGGAACAAGGTGCCACAAATCGGCCCCCTGAGCTTGGCGAAGCAACCCTTCCCCACCGACCTATCCTCTCTCTCTCCCATTCCCGACCCCTTCCCAGCCTCTGAGTCTAAGCCCTCGGACGGAGTGGAAAAGAGGATGGAGAAGTAGTGTGAGAAAGGGTTGTCACCACCCACAGGGTGCCGGCTTCACCCAGCCCCTCGAAGCCTAAGAGGGCAGGAGCAACCAACACGGCGACGCCCCACTTGGTAACAGGAATGAGCACCCTCCTCCCCTCGAATTGTGAAGGTAAGTCACGCGAGACCCGCCATGGCCCGTCTTCCATCCCCACCCTATCCCCTGCTGTTCCGCGGCGGCCAGGAAGAGAGGGGCAAAGCGATGCTTGGAGGTCCTGTTGAAAATGCCCCATGGGGGGGCTGGAGCGGTGGCTCAGAGGTTTCGGCGCTTGCCTGGCAAGCACGAGGACCCGGGTTCAAACCCCAGCACCACGTACACAACTAAGTGTTGGAGCAACTAAGGCCATGTGAAAAACTAAATAAAGTTGTTTCTCTCTTTCTCTGTCTCTCTCACTGTCCCTCTCTCTTTAAAAAAAAAATGCCCCATGGGAACAGGGCACCGCTGAGCGCATCCAGGGCTTGGTGGAGCCACAATTCCCCAACGTCCTTTCCTCTGTCTCTCCCCTTCCTAGCTCCGGAGGCTGTGCCCCAGGACTGAGTGAAATGAGGATGGAGTAGAAGTGCGGGAATAGGTTGTCACCCCCCACCAGGTGCCGGTTTCTTCACACCCCTCCAAACCAACGAGGGCAGGATCAATTACCATGTTGACTCCCCCTTCATAACTGGAATGAGCACTATCCTGACACCGCGACGGGAAGGAAAGGCGTGCAAGACCTGCCAGGGACCGACCAAACCCCCGAACCCAGCAACCCGCAGGGCGGCGCCCAGCAGGAAAAGAGGGGCCAAGTGAATCTCGGAGGTGAAGTTGGACAAGCCTCGTGGGAACAGGGTGCAGGGAATGGCACCCCGGGCTTGGTGGAGCAACACTTCCCCACCAAACTTTCCTCTCTCTCTCCTCTTCAGGACCCTCCCCGCCCGGGAGGCTGTGCCCACAAGTGGAGTGGAAAAGAGGATGGAGAAGAAGTGGGGGAAAGGGTCATCACCACCCACAGGGTGCCGTCTTCTCCATGCTACTCCAAGCCGAGGAGGGGAGGATCAAACACCATGGCGACCCCCAGCTTCGTATCAGGAACCAGCACCCCTCTGCCCCTGTGATGGTAAGGCCCGGGAGACCGGCCAGGGACTGACCTCATCCCCAGCCGGCCCCTTGCTGAGCAGCGCCCAGCAGGAAGAGAGGGGCCAAGTGACTCTCCAGGTGAAGTTGGACAAGCTCCCTGGGAACAGGGTGCCAGGTAGCGGCACCCCGGGCTTGGTGGAGCAATGCTTCCCCACCAAACTTTCCTCTCTGTCTCCCCTTTAGGACACCTCTGAGTCCTGGAGGCTGTGTCCACGGGCAGATTGGAAAAGAGGATGGAGAAGAAGGGCGGGAAAGGGTCGTCACCGCCCACAGGTTGCCGGCTTCTTCATGCCCCTCTAAGCAGAGCCAGGGAGGATCAACCACAACGGCGAATCCCCACGTCGTAACAGGAACGAGCAGCCTCTTCTCACCGCGACGGAAAGGAAAGGTGTGGGAGACTCGTCAGGGACCGACCTCCCAGCACAACCCGCCCCACGCTGGGCGGCGGACAGCAGGAAGAGAGGGGCCAAGTGACTCTCTCGGGGGGTCACGTTGGACACTCCCCCTAGGAACAGGGCGCAACGGAGCGGCACCCCGGACTTGGCGGACAAACACTTCCCCACCGAACTTTCCTCTTTCTCTCCCCTTCACGACCCCATCCCAGGCCCGGAGGCTGTGCCCCAGGGTTGAGTGAAAAGAGGATGAAGTAGAAGTGCAGGGAAAGTGTCGTCATCCCCAACCAGGTCCCGGAGTCTCCCCGTGCCTCCAATCCAACGAGGGCAGGATCAACTACCACGGTGTCCCCCCATTCGTTACGGAAACCAGCACCCAATTGCCCCCCCCTTTGGGAAGGAGAGCAGTGATAGTCCGGCCAGAGACCATCCTCTCCCCTACCTCGCCCCATGTGTGGAGGTGGACAGCAGGAAGAAAGGGGCCATGTGACCTCCGAGATCCCGGTGAACACGCCACCTGGGTAAAAGATCCTATGGAGCGGCCCACCAGTCTTGGTGGAGCAACCCTTTCCACCGACCTTTCCTCCCTCTCTCTTGTTCCCAACCCTTCCCAGCCCTGGAAGCTGTGCCCCCGGGCTGAGTGAAATGAGGATGGAGAAGAAGTGCGGGAAAGTATCCTCATTCCCAAACAGGTGCTGGAGTCTCCCCGCGCCTCCAAACCAGTGGGCGTGTCCACCAGGACCTCCCAGCATCGCTTTGCCCCTCTCTTCCTGTTGGCGCCGCCAGACAGGGGGCATTTTGGTGGGGAGATCGGTCCCTAGTGGGTCTATAGTGCCTTTCCTTCCCGTTGCAGGGCAGGAGTGTGCTCATTCCCATTACAAAGTGGAGTTTCGCCGTGGTAGTTGATGCTGGCCTCCTTGGATTGGAGGGGTTTGGAGAACCCGGCAGCCGGTGGGCGGTGACGACCTTTTCACACACTTCTTCTCCATCTTCTTTAACATTCCACCGGGGTGCACAGTCTCCGGGGCTGGGACGGGGTCGGGAATGGGAGAGAGAGAAAAAGGATCGGTGGGAAGGGTTGCTACGCGAACCCCTGGGGGCTGCTGCACGGCGCCCTGTCCCAGGGGGCATGTTCACCAAGACCTCCGAGCCTCTCTTGGCCCCTCTCTTCATGCGCGCCGCCGACAGGCAGGGGATGGTGTTGGGTTCGAAGTCAGGCCCTGGCGGGTCTCGCGCGCCTTTCCTTCACGTCGCGGGGGGAGGAGGGTGCTCATCCCGTTAAAAAGTGTGGTGTCGCCCCAGTGGTTTCTCCTGCCGTCTTCGGCTTGGAGGGGTGTGGTGAAGCCTGCACCCTGTGGGCGGTGACGACCCTTTCCCGCACTTGTTCTCCATTATCTTTTCCAATCCACCCTGGGACACAGCCTCCGGGGCTGGCACAGGGTTGGGAAGGGGAGAGAGAGAGAGGATAGGATGGTGGAGAAGGGTTGCTCCGCCAAGCCGGGGTGCCGCTCCGTTGCACCTGGTTCCCACGGGGGGTGTCCATCGGGACCTCCGAGAATGACTTCACCCCTCTCTGCCTGCTGTCGGCCGCCGGGCTTGGGGCAGGGTAGGGGGGAGTTCGGTCTCTGGCCGGACTGTCACTGCTCTCCTTCCCATCACGGGGCAGGTGGGTGCTGGTTTCCATCACGAATGGGGGGTCGCCGAGGTGGTTGATCCTGCCCTCGTTGATTTGGAGGCGCGGGGAGACTCCAGCACCTGTTTGGGAATGACAACACTTTCCCTGCACTTCTACTACATCCTCTTTTCACTCAGCTTTGGGGCACAGCCTCTGGGGCTAGGATGTGGTCAGGAAGGGGAGAGAAAGAGGAATGTTCGGTGGGGAAGTGTTGCTCCGCCAAACCCAGGGTGCCGTTCCGTGACGCCCTGTTCCTAGGGGGCGTGTCTAACATGACTTCCGAGAGTCAATTGTCCCCTCTCTTCCGCTGCCCTCCTGGGGCGGGTTGGGCTGGGAGGTCGGTCCTTGGTGAGTCTCCCTCGCCTTTCCTTTCCGTCGCGGTGAGAGGAGGCTGATCGTTCCTGTTACGAAGTGGGGCGTCACAGTGGTGGTTGATCCTGCACTCCTCGGCTTGGAGGGGCGGGGAGAAGCTGGTACCCGGTGGGCGGTGATGACACTTTCCCGCAATTCTTCTCCATCCTCTTTTCCACTCCACCCGGGGTACAGCCTCCAGGGCTATTCCGGGGTCGGGGAGGTGAGAGAGAGAGAAAAGGTCTGTGGGAAGTGTTGCTCCGCCAATCCCGGGATGCGCTCAGAGGTGCCCTGTTTCCAGGGTTCGTGTCCAACGTGACCTCTGATAGTCTCTTGTGCCCTGTCTTCCTGCTGGGCGCCGCCCAGAGGGGGGATGGCTTGGGGGTGAGGTCAGTCCCTGGCCAGTCTCCCAGGCCTTACCATCGCGAGGGCAGAGGGGTGCCGGTTCCTGTTATGAAGCTGCGGGTCGCCATGGTGTTGGTCAGTCTGTGGCTGGTCTCGCGTGCTTTTCTTTCACGTCGCGGGGGGAGGAGAGTGCTCATCCTGTTACAAAGTGGGGTGTCACCATGGTGGTTGATCCTGCCCTCTTTTGCTTGGAGCGGAGGGGAGAAGCCGGCAGCCTCTGGGTAGTGATGACCCTTTTCTGCACTTCTTCTCCATCCTCATTTCCACTGGGCCTGGGGCACAGCATCAAGGACTCCGAGGTTTCAGGAAGGGGAGAGAGGAAAGGTCGGTGAAGGGTTTTGCTCCGCCAGACCGGGGTGCCATTCCCTGGCACCCTGTTCCCAGGGGCCTGTACAACTTGACCTCGGAGATTCACTTGGCCCCTCTCTTCCTGCTGCGTGCCACCTGGCGGGGGCAGGGTGAGCGGGGATTTCGGTCCCTGGCGGATCTCGCATGCCTTTCCTTCCTGTCGAGGTGGCAGGAGCGTGCTCGTTCCAGTTACGAAGGGTGGTCACCATGGTGATTGATTCTGCCCTCGTTGGTTTGGAGGGGTGTGAAGAAACCGGCACCTTGTGGGGGTGATGACCCTTTCCCGCACTTCAGCTCCATCCTCATTTCACTCATCCTGGGGGCACAGACTCCGGGGCTGGGAAGAGTCGGGAAGGGGAGAGGTAGAGGAAAGGTCGGTGGGGAAAGGTTGCTCCGGCAAGCCCTGGATGCGCTCACAGGCGCCCTGTCCACAGTGGGC
>PVKS010029695.1:0-25108 GCA_004027875.1 Aplodontia rufa | reverse complement strand
TTCCAGGAGAAGTCCAATTAACTTGGGGCTTAAGTAGGGGGAAACATGGAACCATGGGGGGTAAACCATGTCCTGGCACCAGCCTTGGCTTCTTCTGTCTTTATACTTTTGTTCTTCATTGTTTGAAGATGAATCCCTCCTAATTGTAAGACCATGTATTTGGAATAAAAATTAACAAAAAAGAAAACAAAAAAAAATTGCAAGTGTTCCGCATCTTTACATTGAGCCCAGGAGAAGCTCCTGCACTGGATGGAAGTTTGCCTCATAGATCCAGGTGTCCAGGGTTGTTTTGGGATATTAGAGACACTCTCCTAAAGCTCTTTGGAGTTGTTTATATTTTGGGGACATATTAAAACCAAAAGGAGACTGGTTATTGGCTACATTTCTGACCAGAATGTTATTGCCTGAATATTCAATCTTCCCATGAACAATGGATATAAAAGAAAAAAAGGAGGAATTCATATATTTTTCTTCCATCCATTTGCAGTCTGGCCCTTCTCTCTCTCTCTCTCTCTATATATATATATATATATATATATATATATATATGTGTGTGTGTGTGTGTGTGTGTGTGTGTCTCTCTCTCTCTCTCTTTCTGTTATGAACGTGTACTACATCCATTGTAGCAAACACCTTTTAATTAGATTTTCTGCTTGACAGGTTTCTAATTCCCTGTCTTTTTTTCTTGGTAATCCTGGAACTGAGAAGAGGGACTGGTTATTGAAGAATTTCAAGTATTTATTAAATTGCTAAAAAAATTTTAAAATGGAATTATTCATTTAATTATGCATAAATTTACCCTTTGGTGTCCACCCTGTTGGCTTTTTGAACAGCAGGGTGGTAAATGATGAAAACAAACACTTTATGGAAGGTGACAGAAAGGGAGCTAAGAAAGGAGTGATGGATCCACTTTCTAAGAAAGATTGGAGTGGTGTGAGGGTGCCAGCTGCATTCAATATGAGAAAAACTGGGAAAATTCTAGCCATTATCACTCAGGGAACAAAATTTTATCTAATGGCTTCAAGAGTCACATATTTGAAGTTGACTTTGCCTATTTGTAGGATGTTGAAGTTGTATTTAAAATTTTTAAACTAATGCCAGAAGATGTTCAAGGCAAGAGCTGGTTGACTAACTTCCATGATGTGATCTTGCCCATCACAAAACGTGTTTGACAGTGAAAACATGATAGACCACGAATGAAGTTCTGAAGTTCATGCCCATGTCCACACTGCTGAGGGCCACTTGCTTCTCCTACACCAAAAAGCCTGCTGCATCCTGGAAGGGAAAATGGAAATTAGGACCCAAGAGGGGCTGGCAGTTGACTTGAAAGAAAAGGTCAAGAAAACGATTCCAGAAAGCACTGGGAAAGACATAGGAAAGTCTCACCCACTCTATTTATCATCTTCATGACATTTTTATTAGAAAAGTACAACAGCTGACTAAACTCAAGTTTGCTCTTCTATGCTTCTTTTTTTTTTTCAGTGCCGGGAATTTAACACACGGCTACACACTTGGCCAGGCAACTTCTCCATCGCTGAGCTACATCTACAGCCCTTGTCCAAGTCTGGACTGGGAACACTCACTGGACTTCATGGTGAGGTGGTAGTTTTGGAGAAGCCACTGGGGATGAGGTGCTGAGATCAAATGAAAATGAATCTGCGTAAGATTCAGATTGTATTAGTGACAAAGAAAAGGTCCTGTTTGTGAAAAATAAGCAACAAAAATAAACACAGCTACTTACTCTTCGCCTCTCACCCCTGCAAACACAGGCAGTGAGACCAGATTCTCTCTCCTGAGGTCGATACTGTTTTCGGGAACAGTTTCTTCCAGACCCTCATCAGGTAATTGATTTAAACTTTGATTTTTTCCCCTCTGTAGGGAGAGAGGTCATACTCTTCCCAACTTATTTAAATTCAACATGACTCTTTTTGCTCAGCTGCCTCCAATTGGATTTGGTGGAATTCTGCTGGGGAGGTTGATGGGTTTGCACCGTAAGAAGACCCTGTGTTAAGCTGCTCTGACCGGTGGCTGAAGAAGACAGGGCTTCCCATGAGCAGAAAGCACAGATTTGCATGGTGAAGAAGTGACAAATGGCTTTCCATCAGTGGTCTCATGATGGGGCTGGAGCAGTGGCTCGGTGGTTATGGCTCTTTCCTGCCAGGCTCATGATGTGAGATTGATCTTTGCCCCACTGGAGAGTAGAAATGGGAACTTAGACCGGCAGCTGATGATTACGGAAAACAAGAGAAACAAACAAACAAACAAACACAAATGCAAACAATTGAACCAGAACAAAACATGTAAGTCGTGCCTTAGTGACCAGGGAAGGTTCAACGGATGTTTCTGTTACAGGCAAGAGCATGATCAAAGTTAGGGCACGTTGATCTGAAGCCCCAAATGATTTATTTTTGTACATGATAACAAGGGCAGAATTTGAGCGTATCTGACTTGGGCTAAAGTCAGGCAGCTGGCTTCTTTCCATGGGTCCTCTCTATCATTCACATTTGGTTGCCTCTTTATCCTAGGCCCTGCCTCCCACAGCTACTAGATGTCACAGTGGTACACAGCCTAATGTCTTTGCACAAACGCACATAAATTCCTGAAGCATGAATATTATAGCCTAGAGTTCAAGGTTAGTTAAACCTCCTGAAACTTCCCCATGTCTTTTGGCATGATTCATGTTTGCACCCATTTTGAATTCAAATACTAGAAATGGAAGTGGGACTTTTGTTATTGACTCAGAACAGTTAAGGTTTGCCATTAAGAACCTGATGTCTGAATGAGAAGATAACTTGGCCCGCAGGCAGGAGTAGGTGTGAGGGGAAGTGAGATTGGCATTTTGGGAGCATCTACAAAGAGTCACCAGAGAGCTGACAAGCAATAATAGGGTTATCCAAGGAACGCTGAGCAAGTTGACATGGACAGACAGTAATGTGTGGTCTGAGGGGTCAAATGTGGAATTTGCCCTCTGGATTAAGTAGTTTGGGTCTTCAAATTCATTTGTCTTTCACTGATGATAAGAAATGTGGAAATGGCAAGAATAAAATTTTAATGACCTCCTTACAATGTGCTAAATGCAGGAAACTTGTGAGCATGTGTATGTATGTATCATATCCACTTTTCCTAGCTAAAGAAAATGTGACTTGGGAAGATTGATTGACTCAAAGTCTTGTTGGCTAATAAGGAGCAAAACTAAGATTTAAACTGAAATTGGCCTGGCTCATGTGGTTCATAGTTCTGTGGAAAACTGGCCGCCTGAGCATAGACCACTAGAGGTTTACCAAACCTGGAAGGAAGATGGCGTAGAGTTGGAAGATGTGCTTTTTATGAGTGTTTATTACAGCTGCATAAGCATTGAGACTGAGCTAAAACAGCACTGGAAAGGACTTCCCCTGCAGCAAGGATGGCTGGATATTGGTGACAGAATGCTCTTCCCACCTCCTCTGTGCCTTCTCTGCAACCATCTTGGCGAGACATTTCCAGTTTGTTCTCTGCCTGCTGAGAGCTCATGTCTGTCTTTTAAAGCTCTGCATGGAGACTCAGGTCTCTGAAATTCTACACAGCCTCATGCTACTTCCAGACCAGCCTAGATCACTTCCCAAGGCTCTTTTCTTCCAAAGGCTGCCTGCCCTGAAGATGGATGCATTGCTTCAGCTCGGTGGATAGCAAATAGGTTCTGACTGCTGTGCTGGGATGGAATGTGGCGTGAGTGTGTGGGACAGTGGCACAATGGCATGCCCACTGGCCGCCCATAAGACAGGATGGTCCAAGGGTCACTGCAAAGGTGCTAGACTGAGGCCTGTGTTTGTACATTTGCCTCACCCCAGTGAGAATCAGGAGTGGGCTAAAGGCTGTGTGCTGACTTACATGCAGAGGGAGAAACAGAGTTCTGATATAGTTACATCAACACAGCCCAGTACATTAGCAACAGCAACAGAGAGTACCAATGCTCATTATGTGTAGCAAACCATCCGATCCTTACAAAAGCTCAGGCACACACACCGTGGTAAGAATGAAACTCCTAGTGTTGTGCAAAATAAAACATAATTTGGGGCTGGGGCAGTAGCGCGATGGTTAAAGCTCTTGCCGGGCATGCGCAAGGACACAGATTCGAACACCAGCACCACATGTCAGAGCAAAAGAGCTACATGAAAAAATAAATAAAATTGATTCTGTCTTTCTGTCTCTCTCTCACTGTCCCTCGGTCTTTAAAATAAATAAATAAATAAATAAATAATACAAACATAATTTGACAGTTCCAGAACTTCATGAACTCAGACTCCATTATATGTCCCAAATCATCCGTGCAGACCGTGAGGCATGGAGAAGCAATCCACCAGGCACCCAGCAGGATTTGCTCTGGGCTGTGCTTTTATCATGGCACACCTCTGCCAGATGGAGGGCATGGACACAGCATCCAGGAACAGGTGTGTGTGTCTCTCTGGTGCTTTCTGTGTCAAGTCTTCAGGACTTTGGACTATGTGGTAAGACTTAATGCTGGGGAGGTGGAGGACTCAGCATGCACCTTGCTCTGGCTTGGCTCCTGGCCACTCCTAGATCTGCACCACCCTTGCTTATATCAGTGGCTCCCTGCTGCCCTCAGCACGATGGAATTCCACTGACTTTAGATCCTCCCATACACGGTGACCTGATTGACTTCTGGGAGCAGCACAAGCTCTGTGCATGTCCATTCTCTAGCCACAGTCTGCCGTTTTCATGCCCCCACAGCTCTCATCAGTCCCTATTGAGATTTGCTGAAACGGATCCCTCTGCTCACATTCCTCTAGTCATATCCTTGTCCCCTGGTGCTTGGTCCCCAGTCTTCAATTTCAACTTTTCATCACTTTCCCTGAGAAACCAACATTGACCAATATTCTTTTGCACAATTTACTTGTTCACACTCTGTGCTATTTCTATAGCACAGGGCAAGTTCTGTTGGCATTGCCTATTGATTATTTATGTCCCTGTGAAATGATAAATAGTTTGGGAGGAGGATCTGTGAATGGTTTCCCACTGAGTCCTCTAGAGCCAGCATATAGCCTATGAGCAATCTGGAGTTGAACTAAAAGCTGAAAACCCCCATTATTCTGTTCCTAACTTAATCAAATCTTAACAGCTTCCAAATCTTAGCTGTAATTTTAGTAATAATTAGCATTATGTATTCTTTTTCTATTTCTCTTGGCAATTTGCAATGGTAGGGATTATGGTGAGGATAAAAGGAGGAAAACATTATGGGAAAATGAACAGGGTGCTTCTCTAAGTTTAGATTCTATAAAGGATAGAATTTTTAAAAATCAGGATCAGAGTGAACAGATTCCAACTTGTCAGGGCTTTCCAACCACATGCTTATCACCATGCCTTTCCTGCCTTCCCCTTCTCTTTTCCACTTCAATTTTAGCAGGCACAGACAGTTCATATCCAATTTTAGGTGTGGGTATAAGAACTTCAGCGCAGTTTTTCAAGAACAGCAGAATGTAAAGGAGAAGTTCATTGCATTTCATGGGCGGATATTTATCAGAAATCTACCTATCCACAAGATATCACCAAACACAAAATCAAAAGAGAGAAGAAGCAGGGAACAGTATGAGTTAGTCTGAAAAGGAGTTGAACAAAAGGGAGGGTGGAGCTTTAAGATGAGGCCTCAGCTATCCTGCAAACCCAGTCCAGTTTGTCAAGACAGTGGGCTGCTGCTACAGAGACATTAAGAAAGGTAGACTAAAGCAGTGCCAAAAAACTTAAAAATCATATCCAAATATTTGCATTTGCTTTGCGTTTCAAGGAGAAATTAGTGATTTTCAGATTAGGAAGCAAATGAGCATGTTAATAACAATTCAAGACTGACAGGAAGGACCCACACAGGAGGCAGCTGTCTCTGTTCTGAAAAACACTTGCAGAGCATTGATTGGCTTCAAAGGGTGAAAAGGAATTCCTTCTGGAAAAGGAAATGTGAAAATAAGCAACAAAATATGGGGAGAGGTGGGTGGAAGACAAAAACGAAGAACTGTGAGCATTTTTACAGTAAGGACACACAGCATTGGGATTCAGAATCCTCAACAGCACAAACATATGATGTTGGGCAATCCATCACTCATTTTCCTATAAAATTTGTACATAACATTTTAAAACCTTAAAATTACTGTCAGGCTTAGAATAAATAAGCTGTACTTCTGTTCTCTCTCCATTTCCTAAGTGCTGTGTGCAAGGAGGAAGTTATGATGGAGAATGATGAGAGTCTAGTGAGGCATGGAAGGAACAGGAAGCCATGGTGCCTCCAAGTCTGGTCAGGGTGAATAGCATGTTTGGCCATCTGTCAAATGGGGCTATGTGGTCCTGGTAAGATCATCCTCTCTGTTTAGAAGTGTTTAAAGAGTCCTTCCTAAGTACATGTTGCCATCCGCACTGGTACACAGTCCAGGTGCTGGGGCAAGGAGAGGATAACCAGTCAATTCATCATAAATAAATCAGCTATTTAAGATGGAAGCTAATATTTATAACACAGATGTAGTATGGCTATATGATACAGAGTGATCCATTGTGTGGGATGTTAGTGTAAGAAGCTTCAGCTGGGAAATATCACCTGAGCAATTCCTCAAGAAGAGCAAGGTTGCAGCTGTATCCTAATGGTGGGGAGGAGTATTGGAAAAATATGAGGCATTGTGTGAAACTGATTGGGAGATCAGAAAGGGCGGAACAGAAGACAACAAGCTATAGGCCAACAGCATGTATTGAATGAGGGAGAAAGTGGTGGAAGTGATTCATGCAGGATTCAGAGGATCATGTTGGGTAGACACTTCCAAGCCAGGGTAAGAAGCATGGATTCACAGATCCTAACAGGGGAATCCACTGGAAGGCTTGGTGTAGACAAATATCAACTGGACCCACCTTAGAGGATGACACTCATCACCCACACTTTATAGAGGGAAGAAGAAAAGCTGGTAGACCAATGAGGGGACCATTTCAGTGTCTAGATAAGAGATAGAAAATGTGAGACCATGCAGATAAAGCGTAGAGCAGATTTGGACTACTGGTAGACCTCAGGGGGATGCAACTAATGTTAGAGACCAGTGGTGACTAAAACTTTTGGCCTGTGACTTGTGTGTAAGCTGGTGTGAGATAATCCATGTAATCTGGCTGGTCTGTGTTCGGTTTGAAATGAGCATTTCACATGCAGTCGGAGGAGCTGAGGAGCTGCTCTGGGTCAAGTCCACAGGCACTGAGAGCTCGCAATGAGGATGTGCAGTCATCTGCGTAGTGCTGCCAGAGAAGACCTGCCCCAGGTAAGAACTGCAGGAAGATGGAGTAAAAAGGTTCCAGGGGCCAAGAGCAGGGGCTTGAGACACTGCAACCTTTAGCAGTTGGGAAGAGATGAAATAGCCTCCAAGGGAGCCCGGGAAATCTGAGCATTCCTTCAGACCAGGTCAGCAGGCGACCATGGTTTGTGGCCTCATTTCCCAACAGAGAAGGCTTTACTCACCTGAATAGTACTCTGCAGAATGGAAATTAGAATTGCAAAAGCTAAATTTAAAAAAAAGTTTTTCCACCCCTCGGTGACCTCAACAATTGTTGGTGGGAAAAAAGTTCTTTCAAAATCAGTGAAATTGCAGCATGAGCTTGTGAGTGTGAGGTAACACTGAGGTCCCAGAGCAGTGCAATTAGCTAAAGGAAGATGGTCACAGGGGGCTTCCTGGTAAGATGTGCTAACTGAATGGCAGGTGCTCAGAAATGGCAGCCTGCATAGAGAGAGTTCAGGGTGCCCAAGAGGAGACTCACCTGAACTAGGTGACCTCTTCCCATCAGGAGTTACTGACTCCCCGGTGAGGTGCCATGCTAAACATCCTTCAAGCTGTGTCTCTGTGTTTGCTGGTGGGTGGCCACCTACTCCTACATGTGTGTGTGTGTGTGTGTGTGTGTGTGTGTGTGTGTGTGTTCTATTGAGTACTTTGTCTTTCACCAAATTAAAAGGGTAAATGCAAGCATCCAGGTAATTCAGGCTGGAGTATCTTTGCCAAACCCCTCATGAAGACCAACCTAAGCAGCTCACCTCTCTGCTTGGACTTGCATTTTCTAGGGACCACTTTATGGCTGGGCTAGTGGGTAAGGGTGCATTGGTGCAGCTCTGGGCTTGGGTTATGGTACCCTAGAGCACAGTGCATCAGCCAAAACCCCATGACAAAATCCTTGCAGAAACATCTTCCTCCCTTCACCAATAATTAGGAGTTAAGGCCCATAGCTCCATAAGTAATAACTTGCTATGAGAAATTGCTATAAAAGATGTTGTGTGATGGTGGTTTTGGAGCGTAGCTCCACATATGTTAAGCAGAATGAATCTCAAACAAGAGGCAAAAAGAAAGAAGAGTGCTTTGTTGTTTTCCAAGTAAAGAAATGAGGTGATGATACAAGAGTGATGGGTTGCCATGGGAATGGGGAAACTTAAGCAAGCACAAAGATGTGGCACTCATACTAGTTAAGAGCAGATATGTGTGATACATTCACCACTCACAGTGGCCCTCTCAGGGTTGGATTTCAGATGACTGAAGTTGAGACTGAAGAGGTCAGCAAACCACTGGAAGGCACACAGGCAGGAGCTGGAGGGGCCAGAGCCCCAGGGTGGGCCTGTTGGGTCAGCCTTGCTTGACCTCCTGTGACATACCCCCTGCCACAGGTTTCTCTACCCAGACCCTATGCTTGAGGTAGAGAGACCTTTGAATCTTCTGATTCTGTCTCACTCTCTTCTATTGACTCTGCCTTCATCCCCACCTTCTTCAGCCATCATGTGGTGCAGTAACCTCCTCACAAATCCCTTCTTTGCTTCACCTGCCACGAGAAGATGTACTTTTCACAAAATGGTACCTATCATTCTGCCCGGCTTCCCACTCCCCAGGAAGAATTTCAAAGCACTTGGACTAAGACTGAGACCACACAGTTAGCCTTCAGCTTGACTTTCCAGCCTTTCGGATATGAGGTTTTGGGATTTAGGATGCTCAACCTGCATATGGTCTTAACTCCTGCTCTGCATGAATGTACAGCAGCCACTGGCTGGCTCCAACTCACCCGAATGGGGAGTACTCTGATTACCACCATACACGGTAGAGGTGACCACATCAATACACCTTCTTCCACGTAGGTTTCAGGGGCTAGCTGTGCTTTCTATGCCATATAAAGCTTTAGAAATTCTTGGAGAATTTCTCACCTAAAAGGTAAGTAACTTTTATTCAAAATGCTGAGACAAGAAGTGTTCCAAAATGCATAGTGTAGAATATTCATATATACATAATGAGATATAGTGGGGATAGGATCCAAGCCTAAACATGAAATTCATTTACGATTCATATAGATTTAAGAGGGTAATTAAATAAAATTTTTAGTTTATTTTGACCATGAGTTCCAGTGTGAAATTTTCAATTTGTAGCATTATGTCAGGACTCAAATAGTCTCAGAATTTGAAGCATTTCAGATATTGGATTTTTGGATTGGATGCTCAGCTTGTGTATTACTTCATGTCTATATTTAAATTTATCTGAGTGTCTGCATATTAAGTGTTTATTGAAGCTAGATTTGGAATGTCAAAATAAAGGAATGTAACCATATTTACAAGTGTTCACCATTTCCTGAGATGAAGACGATTCAGAGCATGAACGGCACTGGGATGGGTCAAGAACCTAGTGGTGGGCACCTTGAACCCATGCTCTGGATGGGAGGTCGAGTGGCTTGCTGTATGGAAGGCTGAACCCAGAACATGCTGTAAAGTGGTTACCAGAGCACTTCCTTACACATTGTGTCTTTTTGAGATATAAAAGGGAGGTGTTCACCATCTACACGTTTTGGAGCCTTATGTGTCTTGGTGTCTGTACAATCTCATGAGACTGAAATTCAGAATGATCTGTAGTTAAATTAACTCAGGGTCTCTAGAATATGCTGGCAACTGAAGGGGTTGACAACAGGGGCACATTCTACTTCCTGTTCCACACCATGTTTGTTCATGCCTTGGCCTGTTTAATTCTCTCACTGAGTAAAATGCAGTGTAACAGGCTGAATGAAGTCTACAAGTGCTAATCCCCATGCCAGCGATCATATATTTTACATGTAAAAGGATTTACAGAGGTAATTCAAATAAGGATCTTGTGCGATCTGGTGGACCTCGTAGAAGTGAGGCAGGAGGGCCGGACTCAGTTGGAGGAAATGTGAACTCTGGAGCTAAAGGTCAGAACAGTACAAGGGGCTGCAAGCCAAAGACTGCAGGTGCCCTCTGGAATTGAAAATGGCAAAGGAACAAGTTTTTTCCAATAGTCTTAGGGTGCCTGTGACCTTGCTTTTAGACTTCTGATGTCTGAAACTAGCAGATGATCTGTCTATATAGTTTCTGAGGCACTACACTGGTGGCAATCAGTGGCAGTGATAGGAAAATGACAGTTTTCTCCTCCTTTTGGTTAACTCCTAGTGTTCTTATTAAACCCACCTCAGTGGACTTTACAACTGGGAAGGTAAGGTGATCCATACAGTTTCCCCAGGACTGAGGGTGCTTTCCCTTTCTGAACCCACAAACCTTGTGAAGCAAACCACTCCCATCAGCTGTACTGTGAAGACTCTTGTTACTTCTCTGGAGAGTATGAGTTCTGTGAGAGGAGGAGCCAGCCAGCTGTACTTGAGGAGCTGTGTCACTCTGGATCCTAATACCTGAGAAGTGAGTGTGGTCTGGGTGTGAGAGTGTCACTTGCAGGCCGCAGGGCAAGCCCAAGAACCTGACCCCTTATATTTTTCTTTGTTAGTGTTCAGTGAGGCCCCTTGCAGGAGTAAAACATGATTAGTTAAGGATACTTTTTGCATGATAAGTGGGTTAGAAATCTGTTATCATTTTTTGCATAGTTGAACCAAGAATGCAACTAATCAATGTTTATTCTCCACAAACCTTGGCAGCAACAGGGAGATGGGAAAGTGGCTGAAATTTTGCCAGACCAGCACTCAGCTTGTTCACTTTCTGTGACATCGTAAGTCACATAAATAGCATCACACAGTTTATCCGGTACCTGTGCATGCTGTTTGCCTAATAAGGTGAACACATTTGGAGCTGGGCTTACGGACTCTGATCTGGCAGTGTGGTTGCTTAGGTTGGATCTTGGAGGAGGCGTGGAGCTTTGACTACTGTCAATCCACATAACTCTCTGCAATGCTAACCAAATTAATGCAATGAGTGAGGTGGCTGACTCAAACTCTGCTAAGCAGAGGGGACATTCTCAAGTTCCCTAGAGCGTTTTTCTGAGGTCATTCCAAGCCTCTAATTTAGTCATCATCACCCTTTATTTTGAAAGTGTCAGTTTGGATGATACCTTCATTAAAACCATTATAAATTCAATAATGATGATAATTCCAGAAACTGACAGTTCAGTGGCATTAGGAAAAAGGAGCACTGTGAATTCACAGTTTCCATCAGCGGGGAAGCTGGCTAGGCCTCTGTGCTCACTCATTCCTGCACTCAGTTCTTCAAGGAGAACCTCAGTTTCACCCCCTCCTGGTCTCCCCTGGCTTCCCCATCTTCCCACCAACGCTCACGTTACCTCCTTCTGCAGGTAGCTTTCAACCCGGGTTCACCTCCCAGCTGCCAACTACAAAGCAGACATCCAGCCCTGGATGAAGAGAGACAGTCCTGGCTGCCCATGTTTCTAAAGACAACTTCCAAAGTCACACTATTTACAAAAAAGCAAACAATAAACAACAATGAGTCACATGTACATCACCCATAGTTGAAGTACAGGAGTATACTCGGAGGGTGAGATTGGCTTCAGAATACAGACAAAGCACCGGGGGAGCAAGACAGCCCAGAGTATCCGGGTGCATATATTAATTGATTCTGTCAAAATTTTTCCATAATAAAAGTGACATTTAAAATCAGAGGACTGGGATGGGTTTATAAAACAAATAATGCTCAAAAGCCTGGGAAAATAATTAAAAGAATAAGTTTAGTATTTATTTCAAGTATCTGCTAATATAGCTTCACATTTAAAATATTCCTAATAAAATTTTAAAAGCACTATGAGAAATATAAATTTTAACCAAAGGATGAGAAAAGTCACTTAAGAATAATACTATGGGGGAAATCATAAAGAAATATATAAAAAGATTTGATAAAATAAAACTATGAAGTTTTCATGTATTAATGACATAATGAAATATTTAATACCAACAACAGATTAAGAAAAATATATTTCAAACACATAGGAAGGACAGAGAGCTGATGTATTTAAGAGGCTTTAATAAATCAGAATAGCAATTATCCAATAAAAACATGAGCAAAGGGATTACACACACACACACACACACACACATACACACATATACACACACACATACACACACTTAAAAATGTCCCAATACAAAAATACATAATGAAAAATTGATAGTTTTCAATTTATGTAGAAAAGGCAAATATAACTTAAATTTAAAAATAGTTGTTTTGTCTGTCTACTGTTTTAATCAGCTTTGTTCTGCAGTGACCAGAAGACCTGACAAGAACAAGTTTAAAAAGGAAAAGTTGGTTTTGGGGGCCCACAGTTTCAGAGGTCTCAGCCCATAGACAGCAGGCTCCGTTGTTCAGGGCCTGAGATGAGGGAGAACATCGTGGCAGAGAGTGTGGCAGAAACAGCTGGGGACATGGCAACAGAAAGCAGAGAGACAGCTGTGCTCTGCAAGGTCAAAAAATAAACCCCAAAGGCACACTCCTCCAGCCACACCCTTCCTGCCTACAGGGGATTAACGCACCGATTAGGTTAAGACTGTCATAACTCAAATCATTTCACCTCTAAAGTGTCCTGCATTGGCTCATACATGAACTTTTGGGGGACACCTCATCTCTAAACCATAAAATCTTCAAAATGGGGAAGATTCAACGTAACATACTCTGGGCTTATCCACAGCCCTGGTTCTACCCATTTAACCTGGAACTATCACATGACACAAATTTTTCAAGAAAACTGCAGATGTAAAGCTCTGTCCTGCTGTCTTGAACTTGACTGCTTTTTGCAGTCCCTTGGTGGATGTGTTACAATCTCAGGGAGAAATGGTCGAAAGCATATGAACGCTTGACATGGAGCAGCTTAGTGCTCAGCACACAGCGGGTCTCCTTCTGCCCTGGAGCTGGAATAGATCTAGAGAAGCTATGAAGCCTGAGCTGCTGATTCCTAAACTCTGGGTTGAGCGACCCTCCTCCTCCGTTCATGTGGCCCTCATCATACCCCAGTTAAATCTCAGAGAGCAGAATCTAGGTCTGTGTGGGCAACAGCTGATCTCCAGCCCCAACCACAATGCCTGGCAAGTTATATTTACTCGAGAAATGTCTAAAGATTCCATAGGCAGTTCCAGCCATTCTGGAGCACATATGTGAATGGCTCAATCAGCTGTATGTCAGGGGTTTCTAAATAAGATTCACATCTCCTCTGCATGACAAAGGGACAATGAAGAAGCTGGGAGAAACCAGGGCTGGAGTCTTTGTACACACTCTCTGCTGCTGGCACCTGGCTGAGGACAAAGCAAAGGCATTAAGACAACTCATCAAAGCCCTCCAGCCCTGGCTGATCCTTGTGCATTGAAGGGAGGTCCAAAATAGAAAACACGGTGGCAGCAGAGCCAGCAGAGGAAGCGACGAGAGGACAGCCCCAGAAATGTCTCTGTAGCTTTCAGAAGTAAGAAGCCCATGAATTCAGAGGATCCGCAGCTGGAATTTGCTCCTGGGTTCATTAAAGACTTGCAGCTGTAGTTGCATGCCCTTAGAAAGGAAAATGAGAAATCAGGTAAAATGCAAACAGGAATTTCATTCTGGGGAAAGCAATACGGAGACTTTATTAAAATTCTCCTCCTTCTAATTGATAGAAAAGGAAACAAAGCTCGGGTCAGGTAGCCTAGGGAGGCTGATTTCCTAAGCACTTGTCAGGGACCCTCTAGGCATTCTGGAGATATTTGGTGGTAATTGAGAATTGGCAGAAGCTTCCTTGCCAGCACTCTGCACCTTCCTAAAAAATAGGAATTCTGAGTTAATTGGCCAGATTGGGATGATAATTGGGACTTGGTGCCAGACAGGTTCTGTAAGCACATGTCAACCTGCCATGTGCCCATGTCAGTCTGTCCGATTTGACCTCCTCATTCTGTACTCACAAAGGGGTCAGGACCAGTCTAGCTCACTTTTCTTCTCACTTTTTTTTTTTTTTTTGCTTCAACTGGGTATTTGGCATAGTAACTGCATGATAGTTCATTTAAACTGTGTTTTCTTTTTAAATTTGTTTTTTTCTTTTTGTTGGTGTTTTGTTACTTTAGACTGCAGGGAAAGGTACTGCAAAATGTAGCCAGAACAGATAAATTGGAACAGTCCAGTCAATGGAATACATGGGTCCTTCGGGAACTTAGTGCTAAACAAGTTCTTATTTCCAGGAATGGCACTAAAGGAAACTGTGTTTTCGTATTGAACCCATCCTCCAGGGGACGTCTTCCCTGGGAGGTTGAGTGCCAATGCCAGAGCACCCGTCACTTACTTCTTTTTACATACTTCCTAATTTGCATTGTTTATTGCCAAAGAAGAAAATGAGGAAAGCAGGAATAAAGAATTCCTGGCTTTCCTGGCTTTAATGCCTAATAGTTTCCTAATCCACAACTCTTCCGTTATCCCTCTAGAGGGTGACCTTTATGTGTCACCTTGACTGGGCCTCAGGATGCAGAGATGTCTGGATGTATCTATGGGTGTTTCTCAAAGAGACTAACGCTAGGAGTGTGTGGGAAGCTTGGGGTCTGTCCACAGCCCTGCACAAGTGGGAGGGATGGCTGAATTAACCTCTACTCTTCCAGCTGGGACATCGACCTCCCCTTGCCATGGGAACGTCTCATGTGGAGGTCCCTGGGCCTTGACTTGAACCTATACCAGCTCTTAGGCCTCCTAGGCCTCAAACCCCACCACCGGCTCTCCAGCATCTACAGCTTGTGGTGCTGATTAAAGAGCTCACTGTGTAATTGTGAGTCAATACTTCATAATGAGGCTCTTCCTGAATACCTCTTTGTCTTATATCTGTGTCTATTTCTACATTTTGTCTCTATTCAGATATCTTATTGGTTCTGTTTCTCTGGTGAACCCTGACAAACACATTCATTTGTTCTTTCAGAGTCCAGTCACACTTGCTAGTATATTAAGAAATGGTATAACTCTTCTGTCTGAATTTCCTTATTTATTAAACAAAACTACTCAACAAAATGTGCTTTCTTTGTGTTTCAGAATGATTCATCTATTCTCTGGATAATAAGCATAATCTGCTATTCTTGCAGCCATAATTGGTAGCTATCAGTCAGCAGGGAACCAAGCAGTAAGATGTCTATGCAAATCAGAGTGAGTGTTGGTGGACGGACTGGGAAATGTTCATCAAGGAGGTGCACAAGAATGAGCCCGAGGAAGGGGTGAATTTTTCTTGCCTTTCCTGTAAACATGTTCCTTCTCTCTTCCTTTGAGTAGTTGATGTATTTTAAAGATGAAAGTTCAATTGTGATATTTTTACTGCCAGAAGTCATTTCTTTGGACACGCATGATTCATGCCAAGCATGCTTACCATTCTTGAGGCTAGATGCCCATTTTGCACGTTGCATATTGGATTCAGTAATTGTAATTTTTTAAAAATCCAATTACTTCTGAGTTGGAAAGAACACATTACACAATGGTAAAAGTATCGATCACAGACTTGTCTGTGTGAAGTTTAAGCAATATATAGAAAATACACATCAATATTTGTGGCATCAAATAAATTCAGAAGTTTATGCAAAAATGCACTCTAATAATAATACTTACTCGAAAAAGTTCCTAATAGTGTTCAGGGTCATTGTGTATCAATTCAAGGTTTTCAGTATAAATAAAGATTCCTGGTCATGACACTGTACTTTATTTAAGTGACAAGGCTCGAAAACTGTAGTTTAACGTCTCTGTGTGTGTCTTACATGAACAAAAATCTTTAGAATACTCATTCTAGGTCTGTATAATAATGTGAACTTCATAAAATTTTAACTTTTAACACAGAGCGATCTGTTAAGTGCATATGTATAATTTAGGTATTTCAAAAGCTTTTGCTTAGACTTTACTTAAAGTGAACATTAAGTAAAATATTATAGGAGAATACAGCCATCCCAGCAGGGGACTGCTGCTGACGATTTCATGTTCTCAATTATCACCAACATGCCATCAAGGAAGACTGCAGCCGTAAAGCAGAAACGCAAAACAGCTTGTGGAAAGCACACTAATTACCTAGACTGTGCAGATGAGATTTTTTTTTTCTTTCTTTGTATTTTTTTTCTTCTCCCACTTAATTGAGTCATGGGGAGAAATCCTAACTTTGGTTTGCTGTATGATGTTAAAAATCAGTTTTATTTGAGGCAAATTCCAAAAAGAAAAATTCAATTTTCTTTTTCTAATTAAGTTTCTGAGAACTGATCAGATGATCATAAGTTCTTCTTCCACAGAGCATCAACATATTGGTATCTAAGTCACATACAGTAGATAGCACCTACTTAAAATGTACAATTTGATCAGATTTACCATATGTATTTGCCTATATAACCATTGGTAAATCAAGATACTCAGTATATCACATATCCACCAACTCCAAGAGTTTCCTTTCACTTTTTGGTCATCCATTCCTTCTTCTCTGTCTTTATTTCCCATCTCTAGGAAACTGTTGACCCTCTTCTGCAACTATAGATGAGTCTGTTTTATCTAGAATTATTTTTTCATAATGGTAGGGATGAAATTTAAAGAAGAGTCCTTAGAGGAAGGCTCAGTTGTGAGTGATCAACACTACAGAGACAGATGCTACTTTGTTCCAAAGGCGAGTTGAAGAGATCAGTTTGGGAGCTGACTGCTTGCCTTCTGCAGGCTGGGGCCCCAGGTCACACTGGAGATGACCAACACGTGGGGGGCAAGAGGGAACAGCAGAAGAAAGGGCTGGGTTTAGGAAAAGTGCATTCTACCAAATTTTTGAAGATGAAAGGTGTCACAAATACTCTCCAGATATGGCCACTGTAATCTGAAGATCTCCTTTCCTAAAGGACCCCTTGAAAGAAAAGGACCTCAAGCAGGAAAGCAGGAGTGGGGTTCTGCAAGCCTAGGCCTTGTGGGAAGAGTGAACAACCAGGCAGTAGGGATGCTTCCTCATGTCAAGAGAAATGGAGGGGATTGACAGCTCCAGGGATTCTGCTCATGGTGCAGAGCACTGCCAAGATCTAAGTGGCCACTGCAGACCAGACAAAAAACCTTCAGCCTGCTTTAACATCTTCCATATTCCCTGGAGGGGTCTGCTTCCTGTATCTGACGCAACAAATTACCATGAAGTTAGTGGCTTGAGGTGGCACCCATTTGTTATTTTACAGTTCAGGAAGTCAGGAGTCTGAAACAGGCCTCATTCCTTCTGGAGGCTCTAGAGAGTAACAAGCTTCCTTGTCCTTTCCAGCCCATAGGGTCCATCCGTGTTCCTTGTCTTGGCCACATTCTCTTTCATAAAAGCCAGCAATACCCAGTCAGATCTTTCTCAGGATTCTCTCTCTCTCTTTGTCTGTCTCATTCTTCCTCTATTTTCATAAGATTTAAGATTACAAGTGATTAAACTGGTCCCCAAATAGTCTCCTTATATTAACATTATAATAAAAATCTTGACTTCCTTTTTGACATATAATATGTCATATCCACATGTTCTGAGCATTTGAATGCTGTCATTGGGGGAAAATGCTTCTGCCTAAAATGGGGTCAGACTAAGGAGTTGCCAAGTGAGGAGAAAGAGTTCAAATTCTGTATTGGAGATGACTACTTTAGTCATGATTTCACCTGTAGTCTTCTAGTCAGAAGCAGAGCGGGGGGTAAAGGTACAGGGGTATGCCTTGCCTGCCACTGAGTTCTGAGGACTGAGTTTTTACAGTGCTAGTCGTGACCAAATCATTTGTGTTTGGTGTATGTTTTTTGTATTTTTGTTGTTGCTGTTTTCCTTTTGCTTTTGGTGTGCTTTTATTATTTTTAATGAGTGTCTAGAGCAGACACAGAAAGGTTTTATCTGAGAATATTCAATATTTATTTACTTTTTAAATTTAGTTGTGAACATTTTAAAAATTTTTGTTTCGGGAAAATGCTCCAGCATCTTGAAAATGTGAGAGCTCATGTCCATGTAGCAAGCATTTATGGAGGTACCCGGTGGCTGTCCTTGGTACCTCCATGTGGAATTCTATCTGTCAACCTTCTGCAGGAAAGACATGTAGGTAAATACAGTGCTTCCCATAGTTTAGTTTATCAAATGAATATATATTTAGTGGGTTAGCTTGCAAAATCATGCACCTGATGAATTATAAGAACAGCTCTGCTTTGTGAAACTTGTAAAGAATTGGTCCATAAAAACAGTCCCCCTGAGGTCAAATTATCCATCTATTAATTGGAAAAAAAATAATGCCTACCTATCAGAGTAGCAGCAGACTTTAAGAGGAATAGTGTCATATCAATCTTCTGTAATATTGTCAGGAGCATTCATAGCATACAATAAAAGATGATTTCATTAGCTATCAGTGCTTTGAATAGAATTTCCCAAGATGTTAAAAAGATAATTAGAAACGATGACATCATTATCTTCTTTTACATGAACATATTTACACTTCCTACCAAGAAAACTCAAATCTAGACTAGTTTGAATTAAAAACAGGAAGGTGCTTTTAAAATTGCTTATTTTACAGAGAAAACAGAGGCTTATAAGATACAACAGGCTTGTTTGCAGTCATGTGTCAAATTAATATGAGATGTACCTGCAATCTATACCACTTATTGTCTGTTAACTATTCCACATGAGCGAACATGTTTGGTAAACTAACAGTAATAGAAGTGGTTACCCAAGTGAAATACTAACATGAAAAATGAAGGGGAATCAGGTCTTCAGTGGACGTGTGATTCGCATCTAGTGCACTTACTGCTGTCTGAGCCTGGGGTTTAGCTGTGCAGTGTTGTACCACCATCCTATTTGTTGTTATTATTCAGGAAAAATCCCAACAACCATCAGAATTTAAGGTTCACATATGTGACCTTATTTAATTCTCAATAATCCAGTCGTTATGGTTTGAATGTGAGGTGCCCCCCAAAAGTTCATGTGTGACAATGCAGAAAGTCTGAGAGGTGAAATAATTGGGTTGTGAGAGTCTTAACCCAATCAGTGAGTTAATCCCCGATAGTGTTAACTAGTGGTGCAACCTGTAGGAGGTGGCTGGAAGAGGTGGGCCATGGGGGATTGGCCTTGGGGAATATATATATTTTTTCTGGAATGGAGTCTGTCTCTGTGCTTCCTGGCAATCCCTTGAGCCACTTCCCTCCACCACACTCTTCACCTCAAGGACAAGGAATGAAGCCGGATGCATAGGTATAGACTAAGACTTCTGAATGGTGAGCTTGAAAAATAAATTTTTCCTCCTAAATTTGTTCTTATTAGGTCTTTTAGTTGCAGCAAAGGAAAAGATAATTAAAACACCAGTAAAATTATGATAGGAATGCTAAGTTGAGAACTTAAGTAATTGTGGGAATAAACCAATTGCTTTAAACACCAGAGAATGCTATAGGACTAGTGAAGATTGGCATGGAGGAAAGGCACCAGCAGCAGATCTCCAGCATCTCTTCTGGGTCCAAGTCTCAGCCCTCCTACTACCTTCACCCATCTGCTGGCCCTGACTCCATCAGGGGTCAGTTATGCAATAGGAAGACATGCAGACAAGAGTAGCAATTCATTATCTGCTAAGTGTCTCCACCTGCTGACCATTGTGCTGTCACATGTCATCCTCCTAGTCCTAATGTCATCAATGCCATATGATAGACACCATTTCGTGAATAAGGAAAATCGAGACTCCGGAAATGTATAGTTAGCAGCAGACCCTATGTTTGGATCCCAGCCTTTGTGATGCCAAAATTGTGGTCTGAGCACAACTTTGTGCTCTACTCCCTTAAAGAAGTGTGGATCATCTGCCTACCAGTATGTGCCAAGACATTTTCAGTCAGTCTTCAACAGGGTTCCCTTGCTTATCTCTTTGTTGTCTACTGTGTGGGCACCATAGTGAAAGTCACGGTGGACTTTGTAGAACCTTCTCCCCTTTGCAGTATAGACTCAAAGCTGCCAAGAGTATGGTGTGCTGGTGACTCCGAGCTGCTCCTGGTACAGGATGTCCCCTGAAGGGAGCTGCCTACCCTGAGTTTAAGGTCCTTTCTCACGACAAGCTGCAGCCAATGCCTAGATGGTGCAAGGGCACAGTGACTCAGCTTCTATGCATCACTCAGGGACATCTCAAAGGCTCGTGCAACCTCAGAGCTCCCTGTGGGTCAGCTGAGCCCTGTGTGGCAGCTCCAGCACATTTCAGCCTCTCTGCACAATCTCACCTCTCTCCCTACTGTGGTTGTTCCAGAGAACACTCCCTGGTAAACTCCTTGCATACAGATCTTCAACTAAGTGTCTGTTCACTGAGTAATGTGACCTAGGACACATGTGGTACCAGAGATGGGCCAAAGAAGCAGAATCTAAAAGAAATTGATGAGCTGTACTATTTTCTGACTGATAAATAAAAAGCATCGTATCACTGAGGGTCTCTTTAACACTGTGTATTGCAGTGACTACTTATTCATGTAAAGTAACACTGGCGGAGGTGGAGGATCCATTGGAAGGGATATGGCATCTGTAATCCCTTAGGTATTTGAATTCAGTGGAAGGTGTAATTATAAGGGAAATGGATTTGAATGCCTCTTGCTTAGTGCTACAGATACATTGGAACATTTAAAGGCTAACAATAATTAATCATTTATGGACAAGCATGGAAGGCATAAAACATTTTTCTGGCACCATATAAAGAAACTTATATCTCCTATAGTTAGAGTAGAAAAATAATGTCAAATACAATGTAAGGACACAATTACAAAGCTAATGGAGCCAAGAAGGTTGATTTCTAAGTCCTCATAAAGCTGCTCTACCAATATCAGACCTCTGACTGGGAAAAAAAATAGATCAAAGAACTAGATATGGCAATATCTGAATCAAAGTTCTCAAACCTGTGAATTCTCAGATTCCCTTGATGGCTGTATGTGAACACAGGTCAGTGCTGTCCTTTGCTTTGAGACCAGCCACAGACATCTGATTTCCAAGAGCCCAGAGGCCCTTTGAGGATCACTTCCTGTTTGTCCTCCTAGAGCTATCAGGAACCAACTCTCTATATCATCTGACAGTAAATGTTCTAGACCTGATAGGGCAGAAAATAGACTTTATGCAGAAGAGGGTGCAGAGTCTGGGCACCACAGACCTGTTCAACTGGGAACACGTTTCAGACTGGAGCCTGATTCAGAGTTCAGTTGGGCAGAACATCAAGTTTCGGATGAGTAAGTTGATCGACATTCAAGCACCCTCAGAGCATATGAGGTTCAACGCCTGGCAAAGTCTCCAGGCAGGGCTAACAGAGCGGCGAAATCCTGAGACCTCGGAGCGAATGACAGTCCATAGAACCACTCTTGTGAAGGTCCATTGATAAAAGTATAACACGGTCTTCTCTCTATAAAAGGCCAGAACCCCCACCACTGGTACTCACGTACCTGGATAGAGAAGAGGTGTTTAAGGGTCAAGCAACAGAACGCTGGTGGAGCTGTGGCTCACAGGAGCTATGCTGGGATGACTTTACCCAGTAATTAGTCACCTTGCCCCTAAATATGTAACCAGGACGGACTTGCTTGACAGCTGACAGAAACTCAACATCATTTCTGGCATAAATAGCAATCTTCCTAGGGAATTCCAAGAGGATGTCTGACACTGTCCCTCTCCAAACAAATTCGTAAAGAAAAAACAAATAGCATTGTGTCATAGAAGGAACAGTGGCAAATAGGTCCTTACACTTGGAGTTTGCAAGCCTGGGTCTTCATGGCATTCTCATTGCTGTAGCTTGGATCTGGAACGTCACCAGAGGCCCATGTGTTCCAGGCTTGGTACTCAGCTGGACAGCATCAGGAGGTGTGGGAACACTAAGAGGTGGAGCCTATGGAAGATCCTCTGGGGTGTGCCCTGGAAGTTGGTAGAGAGCCCAGCTCCTTCCTCTTCTCTCTTTCACTTCCCTGCCATGAGGTGTTTCACTATGTTCCACCACAAGTTCCTTCCATAATATGCTATAATAGTTGCCAACTCACACCTCCAAAACTGCAAGCCTTTTCCTTTTATAAATGGATTTATTCTTTTGTAAAGCATCACATTTTCCCACTAAATTAAAGGCATCATGTTAAAAGGACCGTATGACGGGATGAGCAAGAAATGAAAACCATGTAGAGGGCTTGGTGAGATTAATGCCCCCCAAAAGGCAGTGGAAAGTTTGTCACCCCTGTCATGTCCCGTCTGGGACGGCTGCTCCTGTGTAAGATCTGCATTATTGCACCTCCCACTTCTCTCTGTGAAGATTGAGTCCAAATGCCTGGTAGACCACTTCGGGTTTTCCAGGCAGCAGGGGATTCTGAGAATTCTTTCAGCTTTTTTTCTGAGTGACGTGGAAGACACTGACCATCTGAGAAAGGTCAGCTTTGAGGGGAGCCAGCAGTAATCACCGGCTTTGCAGTAGACTGAGGCTGTGGTGCATGTGACCCTGCTGGGAGTTATTTGGCCCCCTTACGCTGAAATTTCTTGGTGGGAGAAGATGCCAGAAGCACCCACAGGAAAGCAAACAAGTGAATTACATGGTCTAGCTCAGAGGTCCTGGAGCAAAGCCGCACCAGCAGCAGTAGAAAGCTGAACAGCAGTTATTCTGGCTCAGTCTTCCCTGAGGCTTTGGATAAGCTCCTGGCCAGAGTGGCAGCATGTCCATGTTTTGTCTCAAAGTTGACTTCCATGTTGTTAAAGAGACCCAGTTTCTCTACATTTTTGACCATATGGATCTTTCCAAGGAACTACCAAGGGGTAGTCAATACATGTCAGCCTCCTTCCTTCTAAGCTCATGGTCCCAAAGAAAGAGCATGCATGCAGAGTGGATGACAGTGTCTCTACAACCTGATGTCATGCAGTGCATCCCATCAGCCCAGCACATGTCAATTCCTGTGATCCTTAAAGCACACACTGGGGGGGCATGCAAACTGGGAGACAGAGCGATTGATTAGCTGCCTAGAAGGAATAAGACATGGGAAATCACCCCAAAGGTAGAAACAGGAACAATCCACTTACTGTCACGCATGGTGTGCTGTTCAGAGCTCCTGAGCTCCGTGGCTCTGAAGGCCTGGATTCCTACAGGGGTTATTTCTCTCAGGAAACCTTATTAAAATATCGTTAGACCTTAAGATGCAGCTGTTGTCTGAGCACTGTGGGCTTCTTGTGCCAAGAGAGATGCAGGCAGAGATAATGGATTCCATCAGGTGGTGGCAGGGACACTATTACAGTGTAGGGTAGGGGCAAATATTTGTCACCAAGGTGACCCTGTGCTGTGTCTCTTAATGTTTCTGTACCCAGTTTTGATGATGGACAAAAGTCATGGCCTAAGGATAAGGTGGTCAATAGTTCAGATCCTCAGGAAAAGGGTGTGGGCCACCTCAAGTTGCAGAGCTGGCATCTGAGGGCCAGGGCTGTCCAGGACAGGTAGGAGACAGGAGAGTGTGACCATGGGGGCTGCAGCCATCCCAGTGGCCGTCCTCTTAGGACAGAGACCAGCGCAGTCCTGAAGGCCATGTTTCATGGTGGGAGATGGCTTTTATTATAGTGAGGGTGGAGAAGATGTGTAAGAGATAGATTTCACTGCTGCTGAGCTGTGCTGTAAGTAGCCCCCACACCCATTTTAGGAATGTGACACCACCCCAGCACCGAGAATGTCCTGCTGTGACTCAAAGCAGATTTCCTTCCCCAGCATTGCTGATGTTCAACAAGAGATGTCTCACAGATATCTGCAGCCCTCCTGGACAGGGGTGCCATAGACCCACCTGTACCCACAGTGCCTTGTTGATGAAGGCTGCACACTCCTGGGCTGCTGGACTCAACTGGCATTATTCTGAGGGTCCCTCTTCACTCGCAGACTCTATGAGGGATCACTGAGCCTTTCCTTGCAACAGTATGGTGGTTTTATCACTTCCTGAGGACTGTGGTGGCTAAGAACACACATCCCAAAGACATTCCTGGCATACAAATGACCAGCTGAGCCTCTGTTTTACAGGGACCCTGATTTGAGAGAGAGAAGTTAAAATGCTACATTATTTCCTCCGTTTACTCAGGCTAAGCTTGTTAAAAGCGTTGCGGTTTGGGCTCTGTCCTTTCAATCGAGAAAGTCAGCTGCCCAGCAGATTTTCTGTTGAATAAATACGTTCCCTTTCAGAAAGAGGTTGGGGTGGGGAGAAAACCTCTCCAGGGCACTCCATAAAATCCTTCATTTGTGAAGTTCTTTTCATCATTGATCCTTCAAGTCATTAGATCATTACAAATTTGATAATTTCCTGAGAGCTAAATTGGCGTTGCCTTTAAAAGCATAGAAACATACAGGAGTAAAAATATCACATTGGTGTCCCAGGGATTGAAGGAAGCACTTGAGCTTACCCTCACTCCAACTAGAAGTTGTTTGATTCCAAGTTAACCAGAGATGGTTCAAGAGACACAGAAAATGAGATGATGGTGTAAGGAGAAGGAGCAGGGCAGGAGAGACTGCGAATGCAAAGGCAAGGCCTGGGAATGAGCAGGTGTCCTGCTACTGAGTGGCTGGGCAGCCTCTCTGGCAGTGATGTCCCATGTGTTTTAAAGTAGCATTTCCAGATGTGCCTGGCAAAGTTATGCATTTTATATTTGGAAGACTAACATCAAGATTTAGGCGGGATCTTCAGGACAGACTTGAACCTGTGTTTCCATCATCCGTAGCATCTGTGTGATCAAGCATATTGGAGAAACTTTAAAGAACCTCTGCAGAACTTTTGCCAAAGTGACCCTGAGAAAGGAAAATCTCTTCCTGCATCCGAACAGTGTTGGGAACAAAGGGCCCCGTGGAGAGCTCTGGGCAGGATTGCATATGGGGAAGGGAATGGGTTTGCCACAAGAGAAGGCAGGAAGCCTGGGCCCTGTGAGAATGGACCAGTCTGCCCCTTCTGGCCGCCGGCTTT
>PVKS010029694.1:7258-25218 GCA_004027875.1 Aplodontia rufa | reverse complement strand
CCATTGCTAGGCTATGGAAACAACCCCGGTGTCCCTCACAGGAAGAATGGATCCAAAAACTGTGGTACATTTATACCATGGAATATTACACAGCAATTAGAAACAATGACCTTGCAGCCTTTGAGGGTAAATGGATGGTTATGGAAGAGATCATGATGAGTAAAATCAGCTTAACCCGGAGATCTAAGGGTCGATTGTCTCCACTCATAGGTGGAGGGGGGGACTAGACCCTGGACAATGAGAAAGTTGGTCTAGTAACATGAGTTAAATCCAGATAAGATGTAATGCTTTACAATCTAATACCTTTTTTTAGAGTTATAAAGGGAAAGGGAAGGGAGGGATAAGGGAGGGTAACTGGGGGGGGCACTCCTGGGGATAATTACAATATCCAGAATATTTACACATTTTATACACATTTTATATTGATTTGTTAAAATCTTGTAAGTCTGTTCAAAAAATAAAAATTAAAAAAAAAAAAAAAAAAAAGGCTCCAGGTAGTTCTAGGCAGAAGCACTTGCTCTTTGCAGGCTCCGTCTTTTCCGGCTCCTCCAGGAGTGTAAAGTTAAAAGAATCATCTTCTGAAACACCTGAGGTCTCACGGAGATGGCCTTCTTCTCCTGGCTAAGTGAGACTCCCATGCCTGACCTCTGTTCACCACTAGGCTTCCAGTGGTGTGCATCTACCTAAAACAGGCCCACCCCACAGGATCAGCAAGCATCCACCAGGTACAAGAATGACTTCAGGACTGATTCATAAAGATACCCTGGCTTTGAATCTCTCACATTTCAAAACCCGTTCTTCATTTGGTATTTCAAGGATAATTTAAGCAAATAAAAACACTTAATCCCAGCAACACTAAGCCCACAGCCTGCCCACTGTTTCAATTTAGGGCAGATGTGTTGTTCCAGCTCCCCTTAATCCATCCTTAAGAATATGAACTGGGGCTAGAGCGGTGGCTCAGCAGTTACGACACTTGCCTGGCATGTGTGAGGATGCGGGTTCGAATCCCAGTACCACATACACAATGAAGTGTCGGAGCAAAACAGCCACATGAAAAATGAAATAAAATTGGTTCTCTCTTTCTCTCTCACTGTTCCTCTCCCTCTCTTAAAAAAAAGAAAAAAGAAAGAAAGAGGGAAAAAAGCACATATATACAAACCAGGGCATTTTCACTGTGAAACTGATAACATACACACATGAACTACTTCAAACAGGGCCCAAAGTAGATGTTCCACAAACTGTATAATTAAAATGCTTAAATTCTTTTGCTCCAGATGGATAAAGAAAAATTAAACTTGGCTCATTACACAATGAAATATATTCTCAACTCCCCAAAAATATGGATACTCCCTACCGTTTCTGCATGAATGGGTGTATTTTCAGACAGGTATAAATGCACGCTTGGGCTGCTCAGGACACCCTTCCCTTTTTAAATTCTCCCGCCATCACACAGGTCTGCGCTTCACTACCACCGTGTACCTGCTCTCTTCACCTCGCTTCCGATGTTCTCATTTCAACAACTGATCAACGTGGACAGCCTTGTCCATCTCTCCTAGATCCGAATAACGCGGAACAATGCTTCATGAATGTGCTGTGTGTAGCTCCGTGATGCTCACAGCCCGAACTGGGCACTACTGTTATTTCCATTTTACACAGAGAAAAACTAAGTCTTTTAAAGAGTTAATGAGGGGCTGGAGCGGTAGCTCCGCAGTTACAGGCTTGCCCAGCAAACACAAGTACGCAAGTTCAAACCCCAGCACCACGTACACAACGAAGTCCCAAAGCAACAAAGGCCACACAAAAAACTCAATAAAAATTGATTCTGTCTCTCACTGTCCCTCTCTCTTACCAAAAAAAAAAAAAAAAGTTAATGAATTATCCAAGGTCACATGGCAAACAAGGAAGAGATCAGAGAATCAAATACTGACTTATTAACACTGCTAAAATCTCACTGACACTATTTCCCAAATTAACCATGTACGATTGCTTTTAGAACAAGAATCATGATCTGGGTTTTTCAAAGTATATGTGACAGAAAGCTATTCCTGGAGCTGGGTGGTATTCAATAAAACATTCTAACTAATCTTAACGTATGTGGCTAGAATTCAGCCATAGGCTCAGCCCCTGAGAAGAAAATTCACTTGGTGCTAACTATTTAACAAGACCCAAACCCAGTACTTCTTAGCTGACTAAAACCTAATAGTTGAAGTCTGGTCCAATGTTCAAAATTTAACTCTACCTCCCATGGGTTTCTTTATCTTCTCCTGGGCTCAGTCCCCTTCCCTCCTCACTCAAATAGGACGAAATCTGCATTCTCAAAGAACACAAGTGAGAGGTAACTTTCTGAAAACGGGAAGCATATCAGGAATGTGAACGTGACCGTGAGAATCATCAGGACAAATGAAACTTATGCTTCAAACAGTGGCTCAGAGGTTGGAGCACTTGCCTGGCATGCGCAAGGACCTGGCTTTGAACCCCAGCACCACATATACAACCAAGTGCCTGAGGAACACAGACCAGATGAAAAAATAAATAAAATTGATTCTCTCTTTTTAAAAAAATCAATAATAATATCTTTGCTGAAGACATCATAACACTAGACTGTGCAGGTGCTCGAGGTGGGGCACTGTGCCTCATCCATCGTGTGCATGTTTGGTAGTTTGCGTAGTTTGCCGTCCAAAAGGTCCTACACCACTGACCAAATGAACACACTAAGGGAAAAGCAGTTGTGAAGCTACGCCATTTTTTTTTAGAGAGAGAGAGAGAAAGAATCAACTTTATCTAGTTTTTCATCTGGTTTTCACTGCTCCAACACTTAGTTGTGTGTGTGGTGCTGGGGTTTGAACCTGTGTCCTTGCACATGCCAAGCAAGTGCAATACCACTAAGCCACTGCTCCAGGCTAAAGCTACCGAATTCTGAAAAACAAATTGCCAACAATAGTAACATCAAGTGGCCCACTTTGTATAAGGAGCAAATGATGAATGTGAATTTCTTACCAGTTCTTAGATCAATATAATCAGGGAATGAACAAGATCAGGAATTGCCAAACACCAGGTTCTGCCCTAAAAACAAGTTTTTAATTATTTGTATGACTAGTAACATATTAGGAGCGATTATACCACCTTTATAAAAGTCACAATGATCAAAGAAATTATGCTGAGTGAAATCAGCATAACCCAGAGAACCAAAGGTCAAATGTCTTCACTCATCTGTGGAGGCTGGAGCTAGACCCCAGCCATTGAAAAAGGAGGTTTATCATCATATTTTAAATCCAGGTAACGTGTAATGTTATACAACCTAATACATTTTTAGAGATATTTTGGGAAGGGGAGGGGAGGGATAAGGGTGGATAATTGGGGGTGGGGGCACTCTTGGGGGTAAATCTAATCTTCAGAATCTATATACATATTACATTATTTCGTTAAAAGATCATGTGATTGTTCAACAAATAAATTTCTGAATTAAAAAAAAAAGTCACAATGATCTCTACTTTGCACATGAGGCAAAAACAGATTTAGAGAAGTGAAGAACTCTGGCGAACAGCACACACAGTGTCAGGGTCACACCTGCCATTTGAAGTACTCCTCACCACTCTTCCCCTCTGCTGCAGACAACCTCAGGGTGGCAAAGCCATGTGACATCAAAGAACAGTATCCTACTGATTAACAGGCAGTCAAAACATTTCAAGACAAAGCAAACCTTCAATCACACTCAGAAGAACTAACAGCTATCAAGCATGGACTCTGACAAACGGTCTACCTGAGAAAGTGCTAAGGAAGAGACATCACAAAAACCATCTAGCCAGGCGTGGTAGCACATGCCTGTAATACCAGTGACTCGGGAAGGTTGAGGCAGGAGGATGTAAAGTTTGAGGCCAGCCTCGGCAACTCTGTGAGACCCTGTCTCAAAATGAAAATTTTTATATAGCTAGGGATATAGCTCCCTGGGTTTAATCCCCAGCACCAAAAAATAAAATTAAAATTAAAAAAAAAAATAGGCTGGGGATGTAGCTCAGTGGTAGAGTGCCCAAGTTCAATACCTAGTACCCCCCCCCCAAAAAAAACCTCTCGTATTCAGGAAGAAACATGGAAAAGCAACTCAAGTTCCTCTGGGCGTTGTGAGGTAATTTGTGTGTCAGGACCCTGCTGACACCAAAGCCAACACCTGAGTAACAGAAGCCCAACAGAGAGCTCTAGGCTGGGGCGAGGAGGTACATGCACCGGCCTGTCTCTCCCCTGGAAGCCACAAGAAAACACAATAACACGACAGCATCTGTTTACTGAAAAGTGAACAGCAGTAGGAAAACCGAGAAAAGCCTGTGCCCACACCACACCAACACAGCAGTTTAACCAGACCCAGAGTCGCCTCCAGGGACACCTGGGAAAACCTCCTCTCTCTTGGAAAAAGACATCAAAACAGGCCAAGGGGCAAGAGGACCGGCTGTGAGGACTGCCCAGCAGACTTCCAGGGCTGTCACACAGTATGATCCCACGAGTCTGCATGCACACGCTGTGCCAGTATCACCAACTCTCCTCTCCCCATCTCAACCAGAACCAACTCCCACTCTTCCTCCAAAACCTTAGAACTGAATCCTATAGTCTGTCCTCGAAACCATGGACAGACACTATCTTCTGCCTGCTTCCTCATCCTCCTGTGCTCTTAGCCGCTGCTCCTCTGCTCTCACACTCGTTATTTCTAGAGCCCTTGGGCTCTGATGTCCAGCCTGCGCCTACATATTCACACCCTAGTCAAACTCACACCAGCACAGGGCAGGGCCAGGCCTCTCTTCCCAACTCCTACCTGGTAAACCCAGCTCCTGGCTGCCAAGCTAGGCTGACCACTGTCCACCTCCCATCTCCTGTGCACCAGAGCCACGTCCCAGAAGCCCCCGCCTGCTACAGCTCAGGACTGAGGTTAACAGAGGAACTCCTGCGCCTCAAAGAGGAAACAGCTCTATTCTCTGCAGTCTCCACTACAATCTCGCATGGCTTCTACTGAGACCCAGGAACCACTGCCCCAGCACAGCTGACTCCACAGGACCTCCTGGCAAGTGCTTCCGCGACCCCAACTTCCCAGCTCCCCTTCTCCTGGTGGTGAAGAGCACAATTCTTTCACATCTGGCCCAGCTTCTGTTTTCTTGACCAAATTCTGATGGATACACCCTGTAGAGATTCCGCGTCCAGCCTCTGGATCCCTCAGGAAGTACTGCATTAAAGATGGTTGAATAAATATCCAGGAAACAGCACAAAGCTGAGCATGACCTTCCCCCTCCCAACCTTCTGTAAGAGTGTTCTGTCCTTCCAGGTGCTCAGCCAGAACAGATGCCACTCCTGCCTTCCTGCCACACTCCATGTCCAGTCTTGCCAGACCTGCCCACAGCAGTCCCCTTGGCTCCATGCCACCACAAGTACCCTGCCTTGAGCCTCCACCACCCACCCTTGCTGGCCTGGGTCAGAAGTCATCACTTCAACGCTCATCTTACGTGATGAAAACCTCTTAATTAAACCATATTTGATCAACAGTCAGAGAAACTCTTCAGGAAAGAATGAACCCAAGACCACAGGCTTTTCAGTAAGAACAGCTGCTCAGAGCTGAGGCCCCTAGGAACAGGGTCCTCAGCTGAAAACCAACACAGTTGCTTTTCAATGGCTTCCTTGGCTGGTGCTGAGTCCACAGGTGTCACCTACACTGCTGCTGAGTGTGAGGCAAGGGAAAGCAGCCTCTAAGAACAGCCTGTGAACTACAGCACAGTTAAGAGCATTTCAAGCAAGGCGAGAACACTCACATTCAGTACAAACTGAGTGGAATCTGCCAACCTCCAACTGCTAACAGTGAAAATATATAGGGCACAGGAGAAGGACCAGCTGGACAGACAAGGAGACTGCTAGGCTACGGACCAGAGCACCCATGGTGAGCTGAACCAGCTCCTGTGCACTTAACCACTGCCAGTTCTTTGAAACTTTTTTTTAAGATATAAGGACAGTGAGAGAGAGAGCGAGAGAGAGAATGAATCAACTTTTATTGAGTTTTTCACATGGCTTTTGTTGCTCTGACACTTAGTTGTGTACAATTGGGTGCTGGGGGGTTTGAACCCGTGTACTCACGCATACCAGGCAAGCACTGTAACCACCGAGCCACAGCTCCAGCCCCAGTTCTTTGAATTTTTATCAGAGACAGCTGGCTGTCCTGGCTTTGTCCTGTCACACAGCAATGGAACAGCTTTGGGTAGGTTTATTAGAACTTTTACTCCAGAGCCAACTGAAGCTTTTCTCAAGACTCTCTCCATTACAGCCACTGGCACTCACTGAAGAGCTCTGGAAACCCACTTGTGCTGCAGACTTGACAATGTCTCTCAACGGATTCCACCTAAAGCTACAGGGCCAACAGCGCCCACAGGAGGAAGTGACCCACAACAATTGACGTCACAGTGAGCTTTCCCACATGCATCTCATGGCGTCCAGCCCCACGCAAATCTGCAGACATGTTTCCTGAGTTGAAAGTACAGTTCCAAGGACTGGGATGCAGCTCAGTGGCAGAGCACTTGCCTCCTATGAGCCAGGCCCTGGGTTAATGCCCCGCACCACAGCAAGAAAAAAAAGCACAGTCCCAGCATGTTTTTTCAAACCCTGATGAAAGTACAAAAAATTCCAAGATCCAGTTAATTAACTGCAACCAAGGAGCTTCCACCAAAGCAGCCACAGGAAGTGGCCAGTGTGCAACAGGACAACATGATACACAGCAAATACCAAGAAAAAAACCAACAGAAAGCTGCAAACACCTTCCAAGCAACCAATACGCTCAATTAAAAGAACATACTGCCACGTGCTCAGTATGAAGCCATTATCAAAAAGGAAACACATATGCTGTCCTTGAGTCCAGCATCTTGAGGCAGGCATCTGACTGGTAACAAGAGACACAACCCTGACCACCAGTCAAGAAAACAGCATCCTCCTCCTCCAGGAGTCCAGCCTTCTCACAGGAGGCCTGCACTAGGAAGTCAGCTCAACTTGAATGCCCTCCATGGGAACACGCAGGAAACTGTCGTGTTATATGAGTACTTACAGAAGACCTTGTTTCGCCTCTTAGTCTGCAAAATGCATACCTTCTCCCCTTTACAGAACCGGTCACCCATCCCAGGTTAAGTCAAAGAATCCCCTGGTCTTCTGCACACAGCAGAGTCAAGACATGTTTCACCATCTTTCATTTTCTCAGTTGCTAATTTACATTTATTCCTGATAAATTTTTGCCTTATTGATTTTAGCACAACCTGTCAAAATATTTTAAAATCCTAATTCTAAAAATAAGCTGTCTCCCAGCATGACTCCTGTTCTTATTCAAATCTCTAATAGAAGGATTAGACAGGACAGGTGCCAAACGTGACACACTTCTGGAGACATCCTCACTTGCCTACCTACAATTCTAATTTAAGAGAGTGCTTCTGTGCTGCCCAGGCTGGTCTGGAACTCGTGGGCTCTAGCAACCTCCTGCCTCGGCCTCCCTGCAGCTGGGACTGCAGGAGCACATCACCATGCACTGCTTCATTTTTTAGTTTTGTGGTAAATGACACTGCATGAAGTTGCAACCTATCTTCTACCTACTTATTCCCTAGTAACAATAAAAATAATTTGCTTTTCTGGGACTCATGCCCAAGAAAAGGTTTGGCTCTTTGTCCAACTCCTGGGAGGGTACCCTCTAGGCTCTCCTGCCTGACAGGTCTGTATGTGTACCTGAGGATCTCAGACCATGGATACAGGTCTGGCCCCTGGAGGAGCAGCACACTAAGGTCAGCCAAGCCTACATGATGGCCCCAACAAAACCCAGTACTCCAGGACTCTGATGGGCATCCCAGGGCAGCAGCACCCATGAGTGCTGCCATGCAAAGATATGTGGAAGGGACACCACCCACAAGGCTGTGTGAGAAAACACCAAGGGAAGCTCTCCGCTGGTCTGTCCTGGGCTCTGACCTTAAGCTTTCAAAGCCTTTTGCTGTAAGAGACAGTAACCTCAAGTGTAAGGGTGTTGCTTAGTTCTGAGACTTTCCTGCAAATCAGGGTACCACCAAGCCTTGCAATTCACAACAAAGTTCTACTGCCACCAAGGTAGGGCCTCTCCAAACATGGGAGTACCACCTTACAATGCAGATGGGGCAAGACCCCAGATCCAGGGGACAGTCTTCAATGCCTGCATCTTTTATACTCTCCACATGATGCTTGTGTCCACACTTTCAGAACCACTGCTGAGCAGGATGCTCCCAAAGGCAAGGCCCATCCCCCACCAGCACCAGAGCTCTCACACAGGCCAGTGAATCTGATAGACAGGGGACAGAAGGTGCATTGTTTTAGTACTTTAAAACACGGAATATGTGTCCTGCTTGTCAATTCTCAAACCTTCAAGACTATGTGGAAACCAGTTGGAAAGAGGCTCATTTTAGCGTTTACGCCCATTTCTTAGACCTATTTGTCATTAGTGTTGTTTCAATATTCTTTTACAAATATAGGAGGCCTACACTGCAATAGTGCCACACCTTCTCTCCCACCAACTAAAAGTCAAGACAACCAGGATGTCCTGAGAACTCCTCCTACTCACCACCACAAGATCATTTACCCTCTCTCGGTTACCGCCTCCCCTCTCCAAGAAGAGCCCTGGACCCTAAGTTCGGATTCCCCCATGCCGAAAGGAGGCAAAACCCCAATGGAAAAGTCTAAATGCAGGGCTGATGGAAATCAAAGACATCACCTCTTCACCAACCACAGACTCTACCAGGAGCTGTTGAAAACTGATTCTGTGTAGATAACCCTGCTATAAACCCAGTTACTTCCACTACCTGATTCTTCCAGTCCACTCCCCAGGACACAACTGTTGCTTCTCCAAACAGAAAGCTACCCTTTCCCATGACCCTAGGCAAAGGGACTCCAAATTCTGTCTACACTGCAGCCATGGCTGTTGCCAGTCCCTCATTTGAAGACAATATCTGAAACCATCCAGGTTTTCACTTCCAGCTTGGGTACCATCACTAGAGGCCACCATTCCTTATATCTTTGCCAGTCACAACACTGTCCTTGGCAAAAGTCACGATTTTTCTCTGAGAAGAAACTTCCAAGATGACCATCATCTCCAATCTCTACTTCCTAAATCCTGCCTTATGTGGGACAACCCTGTGTGTGTCTCCACAACATTTCTTCTGCCATTATCTATAATCTGCAACTGTTAAATTACATGCCAAAGTCAAACATGAGCCAACCCAGCGTGACTGCAGGACGGTGACTGCAGGACCGCACGCTGAACTGCTCTGAGGGCTCACCTCACCTGAGCCCAGGAACTCCGCTCATTCTAGATGCTGGTGCATCCTATTGAAAACCAGCAGTCCCTCCCGGCATGTGCACTTCAAGACATGCTTACCAGTCTACAAACTTGGGCTTGTCTGTAACCAGCAGCATGCTGAAGACATACCACAGAGTCCCAAACACCTGACTGGCCTTCTATGTACCAAGACTGAGCCTTGTTGTACTTTCTACAGGGAGGCTGGGGAAGACACTGACCAGTTCTACACAGGTAGCTTTAGGAACAGGTGCACTTGTGGCACTGTACTAGCCACTTCCACATTTAAAGTAAAATTGCTGTCATGTGGTCGGCTAGCTATCCGTTGCCATCACAAACCCTCCAGGGCATCAGCCCTGCAGGATCCTGCGAGGCGCTCCTTGCCTCTTTGCAACCTCCCTGCCTCCCTGCTGAAGGTCCAGCAAGTGGACTCCTCAGCCCAGGAAAAACAACTCACATCCACACTCCTTTCTGCTTACAAGCAGGCTTGCGACCCAGAAGAGAATATTCTCTCCTCAAAGCAACTGTTTGATCACCAGGGGGTGGGGGTGGGGGGCTACTCAAGAAACCTGAAACTGGCAGTTACCCTGGAGTCTTCTGGGCCCTGCCATTCCATTTACAAGGTCCTTGAAGCCTGCAGATTAATCGGAAACAGCCCTCAAATCAACCCTTCATTCCATTTCCTCCACTGTGCCCTTAATTAAGGCCTACTTCATTTATTTATAGTCATGATTATGAAATTAAAAGAACACAGGTCTGCCCAGTCAGACCTCTGCCCTCTGCGACCTCTGTACTGCCTGGGTGACAGCAGGCCAGCCACCTCCTGACAAGAGAAACCTGCTCTTGTCATTCCAGAATGTGAAATATCAGAACCAAGTGCAACCTGCTTTGATCCTGCCTAATATCACGTTCATCCCTCCTCCGCCAGCCCAACCCGTACTCCACATGTGACAGAAACACAGTCAGGACATCCCAGGCTGCTGGCACCCCCCGCCTTGCACTGGAGTGGTGCCCTCTCTCCTACCCCACCCTCTACAGAGGGATCACCAGCACATCTGCTCCACAGTCAGGTTCTGAACCTGGGCTAGGACTGCTTTTTATATTTCTAAAGGGTTATTTCAAAAGAGGAAAGGAGGGAAGCAGAGAGGACATGAGAGAGACTTGCCGAGCCTGCAAAGACCAAGAGATTCACTGGCCATGAACAGAGACAGACCATGACCTCTGGTGCTCTGCAGCACCAGCCAGGAGGTTTTTCCAGGGGGATCTCTGAGTGCCTGCTGTGACAGAACCACGCACAACCACACGGCAGGCCACTGAGCGATACTGGCCCCACTCACCTCCAGGCCTTAAAACTGTACCAGGCACCAATGAGTATTCAGTAAACACCAAATGAATGAGCTAAATGAATCGGCTCAAGAACAACTCTCTGAAAACACAGGGGGAGAGGAGCAGGTGTTGGTAGCAGAACAGACACACGTCTGTTGAGATCCCAGCGCACAACGACACACTGCCTCACGCACCACACGAGGAAGTGCAAAGGCTGAGATCAGAGGCACCACAATGCATGGACACAGCCGTTGAAAAGCACAGAAGCCAAGGAACTTGTCCAAGCTGTGTCACTGAAGGACAAAAACAACATTTCAACTTCTGATTCTTAGACAAAATGCTCACTTAAACAGGCCTGCCAGGCTGGAGCAGTGTCTCAGCTATGACAGTGCCTGCCTGGCATGCGCAAGTACCCGAGTTCAAACCCCAGCACCACGTATACAAGGAAGTCTTGGAGCACCGAAAGCCACATGAAAAACTAAATAAAAAATTGATGCTTTCTCTCTCTCTCTCACTGTCCCTCTTTCTTTAAATAAATAAATAAAATAAAAAGTAAACAGACCTGCCTCCTACACAAACTCCAACACCTGGGCACCTTCCACCAGAGCAGCCTGAGCCTGTGGAAGGCCAAGCCTTCACTTCCCACCCCAGCCTTGACTTGATTTAAGTTACTCCTGGCTTCTGGGGGGATGAAACAGACACCCAAAATGCACTATGGAAGACCCTGGGTGACCACAACATCAACATTTCCTGCCCTTGACATTTTTTTAAGTAAGTCCTTGAGAGATCAACACAAAATTAAACAGCTTAATTAACAAATGCCCCTGAAAGGAAGGCAGCTGTAGTCACAGCAGGACCCTAGTGTGCCAGCCAGCTAAGGAGCCACGGCTGAGGGGCTGTCTGCAGGCTCCGCGGTGGGTGGAACAGGGTCCAAAAGCTGCTAATGGACACATACCTCACCTCGGCCAGGAGACACAACGCAAGTGCTTCCAGGGACAGAGAGCAAACGAAAGAACCCCTATTAACTTAAAAAAAAAAAAAAACCCACCTAAAAACCTATCGGTCTAATCTTCTTTCCATAACCCAGGTAATAAACTATGCAAAGCTGGAGTGTAAATACTTTAAAGTACCCAAAAGTCTCTAAGTTAGGGCCTGGAGTAGTGGCTCAGCAGTTATGGCGCTTGCCTGGCATGTGCAAGTATGCAAGTCCAAAATCCAGCACCACGTACACAACAAAGTTTCAGAGCAAGGAAAGCCACATGAAAAACTAAATAAAGTTGTTTCTCGCTTTCTCTCACAGTCCCTCTCTCTTTAAAAAAAAGAAAAAGAAAAAAATTTTTGAGTTAGAACCAAGATTTTGGTCAGATTCCAATACAATATGGGTCTATTTAAGATGACGACATTAATGTTAAGGACTACTACCACACAGAACACTAGACCTTTTATTTTGACACAGGATCTCATTAAGTTTCCAAACCTGGCCTGGAACTTGTAACCTTCCTGTCCACTACACCTGGCCAAAACACCTTTTCTGACTACAATCCAAATTCAGAAGTAAGTCCCAAGATGCACTGAAAAAAATTCCTACAGAATTTGTCAAACATGTTAAAATAAACGATTTTATTTTATTTAGGATTCCATTTTCAAAGGAATCCTAAGAGAAATTCGAAAATATGCCTAACTACTGAATGTATTTATTGAGTCAAACACTTTATGAACTAAGTATCAAAAATACTTAATAACTTAGCTCTTCCTTACAGGAAACAAAAACTGGGCAACCTTCTGTCAGGTCTCCCCGTGCCCCTACAAGAGTTCTATCTGTTCTTCACACTTGAATAAATTCGACTCCTTTCGTGCTTGTCAATAAAAAGAAAAAAAATTTTAACCTTTGTAAAAAGAAAGTGAAGTCAATACTAAAAGAAATTCAGGTCTAAGACACCAAAGGTAAAAAACCAGAATAAAATGATTGTAAAGTATTATAGGGGTTGAAGGTGTGGCTCAGCGGTTACAGCACTTGCCTGACATGCACAAATACACAGGTTTGAACCCCAGCACCACATACACAACACTGTTGGAGCAACGAAAGAGACACAAAAAACTAAATAAAATTTGATTCTCTCATTTTCTTTCTCTTAAAAAAAAAGTATTTAAAAAAAAAAGAGAGGGACAGTGAGAGAGAAAGAGAATCCGTTTTATTTAGCTTTTCATCTGGTTTTGATTGTTCTGACACTCAGTTGTGTATGTGGTGCTTTACCCCTGATGCTTGCGCTTGTCAGGCAAGCGCCATGACCTCTGAGCCGCCAAGCCAGCCCTGTCCCTCTTTAAAAAAAAAAAAAAGGATTTTATAACACACATAAAAAAGTTACCAAAAGGGGGCTGGTCCCTAACATAGCTCAAACCCAAGCAAACACAGCTCGGAAATGACAGACGCCAGACGTTCTGCCCTCGTGGTCATAGCTCAGCTCGGTGAGAAAGTGGCTAAGAATAAGCAAACAGGGATGACATCAGGGGATGAGGAGATCGTGAGGAAGGAGAGGAGCTGAGGGACGGCAGGGAGGACCAGCGTCAAGGGTCAGTCCTCTGGAGTGGAAAAGGGGTGTGACAGGGATCATACAAGCCTTTGAAGCTGACAGACACGTCCACCATTTACAGTGGCCAGGAGGTTACCACCCTCAAGCCCAGAGCAGTAGTAAGAAGTCCTCCAGAGGCCAGCTGACCCCTTTACTTTTATACAATTCGTAAGCTAAAAATAGTTTTTAGACTTTATATGAAGGAAAAAAAATCAATGTTTCATGTCATGTGAAAACTATGAAATTCAAATTTCAGTGTCTGGAAAAGAAGTTTTATTCTCTATAGCCAGCTCATTCCTTTATGCACGGTCCAAGATTCCTTCTGCACTACTACAGCCAGGACTGAGCACCTGTAAGAGAGGCCACATGTGACCTGCCAGCCTGAAACAACAGGTGCAGTGGTGCTCACCTGTGATCCCAGCAACTCAGGAGGCTGAGGCAGGAGGGTCACCACATTCTTGAACCAGTCTGGGCCAATTTTAGCACAACCCCTTCTCAAAGTAACACAAAAGGGCTGCGGGCGTAGCTCAATGGGAGCTGCCTGCCTGGTCTGTGTGTGCACTGGGTTTAATCCCTGGTACCAGTAGAAAAGGACAGACAGACACCGGTGGCCAGCTGTGCAGCTCACTGTGGACCTTCCCTGTCCTTTCTAAAGTAAGTGTACCACGAATTGTGCAGTCTCCTTTCAGGAGGAGCCCCAACATCTGCCTAATGTTAGCACATACACCCCCAAAGTCAGTTCCCTCACAGATGCTAAATTACCAACCAGTACCTCACAAAAGTCAGCAACGCTAAGGGAGATGATGGCTCAAAGTGAATACGTGGGTAGTTCATTAGCAATGCTTTCATACACGTCTAAAATCTATGTTTTCAAAATAAAACTGAAAAAGCATTTCACTACTTATTAAATACAATACCCATTTAGCAAAAAAGTCACAATTCTGAGTTATGCATCTTTCAAAACCTTTAGTATAGGGGCCGGAGTGGTGGCTCAGTGGTTATAACACTTGCCTGGCATGTGTGAGGACACGGGTACGAACCCCAGCACCACGTACACAAGGAAGTGTCGGAGCAACAAAAGCCACATGAAAACTTTAAATAAAACTGAATCTCTTTCTCTCTCGCTGTCCCTCTCATTAAAAAAAAAAAGTGCAAAAATACCATTTTTCCATATATTATCCATACCACTGGTAACTAAAAAAAACTCAGCTAAAAATCCCAGTTCAGATTTCCATCAATGAACTGAGAGTTCATTCACCTAAAGAAATCAGGTGCCTCATTTTAGAGTCCTCCAAATCCTTGCTGGGACCACTTCCCTAATTCACAGTGTAACCAGCAACCTGCCCCTGCCAGCCAGGCATGGTGAAGGACAGTGGAGTCCTCCAGCACAGCGTGGGTCTTGTCCCAGGCCCAGAGAGAGGGGGAGCTGCACTCCAGCCAGCACATACAGAAAGGCAGGCAGGCAGGCACACAGGTACACACACACACCGCGCAGCCATCTGACAACGCGCAAAGATGCAGGGACGGCAGAACTCTGAAAACTGGCCAACTTCCGATGTGAAGTTTAAGTCTAACTGCTGTCTTCTGCGAGACATTTACTGAGGCCAGGCTCTGTACCATCACAGTGTGTGCCAGTGTCACTTGATTCACTCAACACCTAGGGTTCTGTATTATTTGCCTCATTTAAGTGACAAGGAAACGCAGAGGAGGAACTAACAAATGAGTCCAAGAACACAGAGCCAGGATTCTGACCCCAAGGCCCTGACCTTAACCTCTGCACTCCACAGCAGTTACTCACTTCCACACAAAGGAAGGCTCAGTGCCACCTTACCAGCCTTACTTTAAGACAATACCTTGCTGCTCAAAGCAGGACCCACAAACCACCTGCACTGGTATCCCCTGGGAACTTGCTAGAAACACAAGTCTGAGCCTTCTCCAAACAGGCTGAATTAGACCAGAAAACCTAACAAGATCCCTAGATTACATATCACATTAAAGTTTGAGGACACTGGATACAGTGCCTGAGCATACCATTTCAAATATCCTAGTACAGTTCAGCTAAGCCTTTCTGCCTCCTGCTTGCTGTGATCCCAAACCTGTAGGCAGACCAGTGCCAGCAGCCCCTGCCCATGCAGCTATGAATATGGCTGCCCCTCTGCTGAACTGGTCCCTCCTGCAGAGCTTTAGCCACAGCCCACCTCCTTCCAGGGTGATGAGGCCACATCCCCAAAGACTACACATCACAGTAACCTTGCAAAGAAATGCAGGTCTGGGTGGTCCAAACCACCTTACAGATTGGACTTGGTTTAAGGTGACCCCAGACAGGCTAAAGCAAAAACCAAGGTCCTCTAGAGAAAGCACCCTTCGTTTCAGGCCTCAGAAGAGACCTAGGAACCATTTGGAACTATACCTCATATCATAAACCAAAATTAACTCAAAATGAATCATAGGCCTAAAGGCAAAATCTGCAACATGGAGAAGGGGAGGAAATCCTTGTGGGTTAGGATTAGGCAACTCTTAAATATGAAACCAATAAAAAAATCTATAAAATAACACCCATTAGTGGACATCACCAAGATTTAGAACTTCTGCTCTTCAATACACTATTAAAAAAAAAAAAAGCCCGCAGCCTATAAAGAAACCACAGCCCACCCCTGATAAACGACTTATATTGAGAATATATGAAGAACTCTCAAAACCCAAAGTAAGTGGGGAGGACCAACTTTAACAGTGGGCAAAAAGGGGGCTGGAGCTGTGGCTCGGCAGTTACGGCACTTGCCCAGCATGCACAAGTACACCGATTCAAACCCCAGCACCCACGTACACAGCTTTGTGTCAGAGCAACGAAAGCCATGTGGAAAACTCAATAAAAATGGATTCTGTCTCTCTCCTCCCACTGTCCTTCTCTCTTTAAAAAAAAAAGTGGGCAAAAGGTTTAAATACCTCACCAAGCAAGACGGATGGACGGCAAATACGCACATGAAAAAGATACTCAACATTATTAGTTATATGGAAAATGCAAATTAAAACCACAATGAAATTCATTTATTAAAATGACTAAAACCCAATCAGGGTAATGCAAATCAAAACTATACTGAGATTTTATCTCACTCCAGCTAGAAAAGCAGTCAGCAAGAACACAAATACACTGTTGGTGGGACCGTAAATTAGCACAATCACCGTGGAAAGCTCTGTATGGAAGGTCTTTAAAAGACTAGGAATGGAACAACCCTGTGACCCAGCTCCTCAGTACTAAAACATTAAAGTCAGCACACTACAAACTCACAGTGCCAAGCAAGGAGACCAGCCTAGGATCACCAACAGATGGATGAATAATGCAAATACGGTTTACGTACACACACAAAATGGGAGTTTTATTGGCCAAAAAGAATGAAATTATATCATTTGTAGGAAAATGGACAGAAATGGATATCGTCATATTGAGCAAAATAAGCCACACCCAGAAAGTCAAGTTTGGGGACTGGAGTGGTGGCTTAGAGATTAGGGTGCTTGCTTGGCAAGCACAAGGACCTGAGTTCAAACCCCAGCACCACGTACACAACTGTCATAAAAACAAGACCCAGGGGCTGGAGAGGTGGCTCAGCGGTTGTGCCTGGCATGCACGAGTACATAAGTTCAAACCCCAGCACCATGTACACAATGAAGTCTCAGAGCAACAAAAGCCACATTAGGACTAAATAAAATTGATTCTCTCTTTCTCTCTCTCTCTCACTGTCCCTCTCTCTTAAAAAAAGGACCCAAATGAGAAACTAAATAAAGTTATCTCTTTCCCTCTCTCCCCCTTCTACTCCTCCTCTCTTAAAAAAAAAAAAAAAGAAAAAGAAGAAAGTAAGTATGTCAGGGCTGTATGTTCTCTCACACGTGAGAGCTAGACAGACAGAAAATAAAAGTGGAGTCCAGGAAGGGGACTGGGAGAGGGCGAGGGAAAGGAGAGGTACTAGGGAATGAAACTGACCAAAATGTGCTACGAATAACTACAACGCACCAATAGAATTTTTGTCTTGAAAAGAAAACGGCTAAACCTCCAAGTCTGTCCCAGGAACACGGAGCAGCTGGAGCTCTCATGCGATGCTGGTGGGAATATAAACCAGTAAGCCGTTATAGTAATTCCAGCACATTGTAAGAACTTTAACATATACTAGGCCATTTTAGTCCCAGTCCAGTCTCTCCTGAAAAACAGAGTCCTGGGTCTACATTAAGACTGGTACAGAGGGGTCGGAGCGGTGGCTCAGCAGTTATAGCGCTTCCCTGGCATGCACGAGGATACAAGCATGCAAGTTCAAACCCCAGCACAACGTACACAACTAAGTGTCAAAGCAACAAAAGCCACATGAAAAACTAAATAAAACGGATTCTTTCTCACTGTCTCCTTCTCTTAAAAAAAAAAAAAAATTGTACAAAAATATCCAAAGACTTCTTTAAGCCAAAACTGGAAGCAATTCTCCACAAATAGATGCATGCATCCAGTATAATCCCAAACAACACCAGGAAGAAATTTTTTTGGAAGTTGACAAGTAATTCTAAAATATATGTGGATCTGCGAAGGGTCAAGAATACCTGGGGGTGGGGGGTGGGGGGTTGAAGAGGTGACTCAGAAGTAGAGCGCTTGCTTGGCCAGGGTTCAATCCCTAACACCACCACCACATACACAACTAAGTGATGGGAAAACAAAAACCAGATGAAAAAATATATGAAAAATTAACTTTCTCTTTTTTTTTTTTTTT